>JANRGW010039112.1:22270-55034 GCA_024733675.1 Psilopsiagon aymara
GTGGGGGGGGGGGGGGGGGGGGGGGGGGGAGAGAGACACAAAGATGACGACTAAATCTGCATTGTGCTTTATGAGGCTGATCCCTGCATTTTCCAGAGATGCGCTACACAATGCGGAGCGCAGGTATGGCCCTAAAGACCCAGCACACACCTCGCCATGCGGGGTCTTACCTGAGACCCATTCTTGCCCCCTCAATGGGTTGGTGATGCCCAATACCTGCCTCCACCCAGGTTTCAAAAGGTGCTTGAGGGAACAGAAGGTGGTACTCACTGCAGAGAGGAAGCACCTAGCGCAAAATACAGACATAAATAAAGAAGGCAGTTTCTTTGTTACGCTGGGCACTGCAAAGATGCTTAGGGCTTAAAGGTATCCTTGTATCCACATACCCTGATGGGTGCATAGTGGGATTTTCAGAAACACCACCTCAGCTCCCACTGAAATCTGTCTCCTTTGTACTGAAGGCAGAGAGCACCTATGCAAGAAAGCAGGTTAGGAAGACAGTCTATTAAATATCCCTCTGTTACACGTGCCTGGTATTTCAAGGGCTTTATTCCCCAGTTTTCTGGGGCTACAATGGGGAGGCAGGAGAAGCTGCCTCTCGGGATTCTGGCTACTGAGACATCTTGTGTGGGTCTGGCGGAGAGAAAGGGACTGCAGCCGAAGTGCTTGGGAAGTTGGGGAGGGTGGGGCTATCCAGAAGTCTTTGACTCACTGGGTAACTCCCTGAACACAGGAATTAAATTATTACTCAAAGCAAGCTACATTTGATGAGCAGCAGCCTTAGGATGGAATCCTGCATGCACATGAAGTATGGAACAACTGAAATGTATGGAAATACATATACAAAACAGTCAAATTATTGGGTGCAATGCAGAAGTCCCTGGGTGATAGAAGAGGTGGGATTATGCAGTGAAGTCAGTCCATGGATACAAATTTTCTTACTTATACTAACATAATCCTGACTGACATCAGCCTCGATAGGGGAAGAATCACACCCTGTGTAGTGGAGGATCTAATCTTTGGGAAAAGTAGACTGGATTAGAGAGAGACTGTATCTGCCAAGCATCCCTTCACTCCCTCCCCATCATCACAGCAGCGTGCAAGATTTTGCCATCACACAGACCATTTTAATCTCTGTTGCCTTTTTGTTGCGTTCCCTTCTCTTCCTTCTCAAAAATGTTTGAATTTCCTTTTTTATAAAGTTTTGTTGCAAACATATAATTTCTTTCCACAATTTCACCAAGTCTTTGGAGGACACTTATTTCAAGCAGTTAACACCTGACCCCAATTTTTGTGGGTAATTAGTGAGCTAGATAACCACACAAAGTGGGTAATTATTTAGTACCCAAGGGTACTGTACAAGAGGGTAGAGGTTTGCGATGTTAACAAAAGCGCATCTCTAATTATTGTATCTGTACTGGTGATGTTTTAAGAACAGTTACTCCATCTAATGATCCATGATAAATCAGTAAACTACTTTGCTTCCCTTAGCATACATGTGTGGGATAACCACAGGCAGGACGTGAGGGCAAAGCAAATTGAAGTCCCAACTTTGGAATATGCACAAGAAGAAGTGAGAGGCATCCCCTTGGAGAAGGCAGTAAGACTGGAAGTGTCTGCTCTGCAACAGCAGAGCCTAAGAGCCATCATTAGATGCTAACAGGTTGGTTGGGACGACTTGAAAAGCCATGTAGGAAGAAGCTTGTAGAGTGTGCCTCAGGGTCTACTTCTTGCTTAGGTAATGTGGCTGGGCTGATGGGTCTTTGTATACAACAATAACCCTAATCATGTTTTAACCGAGTTCAGTCTTGCTCATTGAAAATCGCTTTGAAAGCTGTACAAATGAGGTGGTTCGTGTTTGTGGAGGGTCAGGGCTGAAACGCAAGAGTGAAAAAGGAGTGAATTTCAATTATCTGCCACCTCCAAGATCTATGTTGCAAACCCCACATTTCTCCCAAGGAAAATGTTACATCCTCAGTAGAATCCCCTGCCTCCTCCCCTCCAAATTTAAGAAGGAAGAGATGGGAATTATTTTGAAATAGAAACTAAATGAGAGAGATTTGACTACCAAAAAGCAGTTTTGGTCATGGGAACCATGTGAAAAGCAGCATTATGCTGGAAACAGCTCCATAGTCTTAAACACAGCGGTCACTGTCCGCTGAGCAGTATTTGCAGCATTACACAGGCTCTTTAAGGACATCTTCAAACCAAGACACTACACCCAGCAGAAAAGAGCTTTCCTTTTTTAATTGCTTTTATGAATCATCACTCACATCAGGACGCTTCATTTACTGGAGCCCACTAACCTTGTTTTTCAAAGACTCAAATTCCAAACCTAAGGGCCTCCAGAGTGGCCAAAAAAAGTAGAGGTGCCATCGTCTCTTGATCACAGCCATGTATTTTAACTTAGCTCACTGTTTTGGGATCGTTCGTGTCAGGCACGACAGAACACCAATGGCAGCATCATGAGGTACTGTCACACCAGGAATCTGAAATCTCAACAGGGAAAGTCTGAGGGGTTTCCACAACTCCTCGTATTTCTCTTTTGTTCTGGTTTTCTTTTGGGGTGAAGTAAGCACAACTGAAAGAGGCCTGAAAATTGTTCTCATATTTAAAAAGGGGACATGTCTTTGCAGTCCTTTTAGTCCTGAGAATGCCTCGTTCATGTTACCAGTGTGGAGAGATTACGAAGGAGCAATAACACCACCAGAACTGGGGATCAGTTCAGAGCAGCTGTGAGGTACGCACTTGTCCACTCTGAACTGCACCAGAAGACTGAAGCTTCTTTCGTGTGCTGCAGGCTATTTAACAATCTAGGAACTTGTAATGTTTGGCTGCTACCATGCTGGGTGGATATAAATAACTGGTAACCCCTTCACGAACCCTGTTAGGGACCTGTTTTGCAGGAAAGGTTCTTGCAGAAATGGAGTGAGAGGAAGTTTGCAGAGTGAAGCTGGAAAACAGAAAGGAAGAATGAATTTAATCAGAAAGACAGGTAGGAAGGAAGAGGAGACCTTGGTAGGTGCACAGTTATAGCAGGAAGCAGAGTAAAGACATACTGCTTTTTCTGGCAGCAGTTGGAATCAGTGATTCAAAGAAGACGACACATAGGTGAAGGGATCCTCAGACAGAAAGGATGCTTTAGGGACTTAAGTATTGACTATAAAACTTAAGGCCTTTTTGAGACAAGTCAGTATCGAAAGAAACGATATGGAGATCATTTAGGAATTACCTTTCAAATAACAGTAATATCTCTGCTGTATGGACAGTATATATGGTAATATATGACAATAGTTCACAAATGAATAAAATGTCTTCAGAGAGAGTAAAAAGCATTTAGTAATACAAATGAAGAATTCAAACACTGTGAGGAAAGTCATAAATTCATAGCAAGGGGCACACCCATGGAAAGCAAAGTTGGGCAAAGGTGTCATGATTTGAGTGTTACCACGACAATGTTCTATCAAAAGCTCCTAATTTAAGCCTCACAAGTTCGTATGCCCTTGTGCAATTGCATGTCAAGCCAGTGGTAAAATCACCGCATCTCTTCCTACAGGCTGAGGAAGTTGAGACTCTTCAGCCTGGAGAAGGCTGCGTGGAGACCTCAGAGCAGCCTTCCAGTGTCTGAAGGGGGCTTACAAGGATGCTGGGGAGAGACTCTTCATCAGGGACTGTAGTGATAGAACAAGGGGTAACAGGTTCAAACTCAAACAGAGGTAATTTAAGTTAGATAAGGAGGAAGTTCTTTACTGTGAAGGTGGTGAGGCACTGGAATGGGATGCCCAAAGAACGTGTGAATGCTCCATCCCTGGCAGTGCTCAAGGCTAGACTGAATGGTGTTTGGGTGACATGGTTCAATGCAAGGTGATCCTGCCCATGGCAGGGGGGTTGGAACTGGATGATCTTAAGGTCCTTTCCAACCCTAACTATTCTATGATTCTACCTTGCTTACCCATAATATAGAACCATCATGACAATACTTACCATGTCCTTGGAGTGTTTGGAGGTCCTCAGAAGCAAGCTGCTATGTCCATATTACTTTCGTTATCCAGATCTGCTATCCTGTTAGTCAACAGAGAGGACGGAGTGTGGCTGAAGGTCATGTAAATTCCCTTTCATTATCAGCAATTCATTTTAACCTGACTCACCCACCAGCTTTCACCTCCCAACCCAACAGGGCATACGTTAGCAATTTACCTCACCCATGCACTACCCTGATAGCACCACAGCTTAAAAAGTGGCTCTTGTATTTTCTCTCCATCCCCCAATTCTGCTAACAGGTTTCTCAGAGATCTTTGAGCTCCAACTGTATCAATCCCTGGGTAATGGTGAACGCTTGAAATTATAAGGTGAGAAAGCCATAAACCAGTTCAATCCCAAGGTGAGTAAAGGCAGCAAAAAGCAAAAGGAAGCAGGGCTGTTCACCTCCTGTTGAGCAGGGCCTGGTGGAAAGCCCTGGTGGAAAGCCCTGGAAGACTGCACCATTCCGTGCCCTTACTGAAAAACCAAGTTTAGGGAAATGGGAAGAGTTCAACAAAAGGTCAGCTGATATAACAGAGGGATTTGAAAGGAAAGGTTACAGAGATGAATTCATCCCATATCAAAGAAAGAATATGAGAAGTGGGAACGCAGTAGTGAGAGTTATGTGTGTTTGGCCTATAGGGAGTTAACAATCTGCCCTTATCCGTGAGCTCTCCTATGCAAACCGGATTTAACTGAACTCACAAACTCAAGGTGAAACTCGAAGTTATGTGGAAGAAGTCACGCAAAAAAGTATTACATCTACTCTTGCATGATTTTCCATTTCCATATCACATAAAGCACCCCTCATATTTCACATGGTTTCGGGTTCGCCAAGTTTCAAATAAGACTTGATTCACTTAAAACATAAGCAAAGCTCCAAGAACCTCACTAAAATTTCAGATGAATCTAACCTGGTTTTAGCTGGTGACATAATTTCTTAAGATCTGAGGCTTTATACTGTGACAAACTTTGAAGCATTTCAATTACTAAATGATGGAGCTATATTAATATGTTAACCTACAAGGTTGCTGCAAAAAAACTTTCTGGCTGGTCAACATTTAATTCTTTCTTAAAATGGACTTGAAATTTCAATAGAATCATTGTATGAAAAAGATGGTGTGTCTCAATCAAGGGCGTTTTTCTTATTCCCAAAAAGCCAATGTAAATAATACACTTTGAGGCTGCTCAATTAGAATCTAAACTGCTGAACCTAGACTCAACTTCAGAAACATACATAAAGTATAGGGATATTTGGGAACCTGACCTGTCAGGAAAAGTAGAAAGTTAAATTAAAACTAGAAATCCATGCAACTAAGGGCTAGAATGAATTCTGTTTCAATAGGAAAGAAGGGTCACTGTGTAGAAGAGCGATTGTAATGCAGAGACTGGAGAGCTGCTGCCTGCAGTTGGCAGATCTGTGCTCACCTCCTCTGTGAATTCACTGTAGAACCTTAGTCCTGCAGTCTATTTCCAATTCTTTTCTGCATAAACCCAATACAAACAGGCAACAGAACTACTGCACATAAGAAAGGAGTTGTGAATCTATTAATTAATGTTGGTAAAGAGCCTTGAGAGCTCACAGGGGCCTGAAGAACCTCAAAGAACAGTCATCCCCTCAACTTCCTGTTACTCTTTAGCCCTTTTCACCAGCACTGACTCTCTCTTTAAAGAGAGGGCAGGAATTATTCAAAAGATAAAGAAATGTTCTGGGGTTTCAGGGTTCCTAATTCTCCAGCTACAGCCTGCAGTGGGCACAATTAATAAATCAATAAACAAAGCATGAGGACGTATCTCTCATATATGTCCTCATGTACTTGTCTCAGCCACTGATGGAGAATTAAACCAAAAGGTAGGCCACCAAAATGTTTCTACAGCTGCTTGGTGGGCCCAAACCACCGATCCCTGCGCAGGGACAAGGCAGAAGCTGGTGCAGAGCCAGCTGAAGGAATCCCAAATCAGTGGTGATGACAGTGGTGAGAACCCAAAAGACCTGTCCCTATTCCCAGTCCTGCCGCTAGACATGCTAAGTGGCTTGGGCAATTCTCTCCATCTCTTTGTGTTTCCTCTTCTGTCTACCTTATCTGTTTAGACTGCAAGCTCCTGCGCACAGGGAGTCTCTTCTCAGAGGGTGTCTACAGGATGCCAAGCCATTTAGGTAGTGCTGTCAAAGAAATAACAGGCTTGGGCACTTTAACACGGGTGAAGCCTGAACGCAAGTCTGGTCACCCTTCCCCCTTGTGAAACCAGACACAGAGGTCTTAGTATACAGTAACTTGTTTTCAGTTGCTCCACTGAGCGATGAGAGTGCATTAAAAATTAGAAAGCCACATATCAGGAGGCATGTGACAGTCAGAATGAATGTCAGAACGCGAGGAAGACACGGCAACCTCTGAGGACTTACGTTTGACCCATCCCACACCGCTCAGCCTCTGCATGCCAGAAATAGCAGCGGGACGCAAGCGCAGCAGCCAGTCTCCCCGCTCCTGGTGCCAGTCCATACTGCTGCATCATTAACGTTGCACTGCAGGCTCTAGCACACACTAAACTTAGATTTAGTTTGGTTTATAATGCAATAAGACCTTTTGACGAGCTACAAAATGAAGAAAACAAACAGAACCATCTGAATATCTATTTCAGTTATAAAAATGACATTAATTAGGGTTTTTTAAATGTAATAACATTTTTAAGTTGATTTTGTGTAAAAGGAGTATTCGATTGTAAATACTGTCAGCTTTAACTCTGCACAGCTAATGAATGTGTATATCAGCATGGATGTTGTCCACATGAAACATTACTTCACAGAAATATACAGAATGCTCACTTGCAATCCCAGTATGACATGCAACATGACTGCCTCTGCACAATTCAGACAGGATTAGTTCCTCTCTCTTTAGGAGGAACAAGGACCACTATTTTATATACAGTGAATAAGCACAAAGACTTAGCCAAGATCTCATACGAAATCTGTTAACAGAACTTCAGGGTCTGCACCAATGGCTTAATAAAAGATATAATAATTGTTCCACTGTAATGGTGTGGGGTGTGCGCAGTCCTCATCCCATTAATAATAAAACAACACAGGTCCAAGGAATTGGATACAAACAAGAACCCCTTGCAGCGGAGGCAACTTTAAAAGTACAAAGGTAATTCATCTGATGTCTCGGTGAAATCTGGACTCACGTATCCCAGGAACAACTCACAGCAAACACCTATTCCATAGGTGCCTGTGGCCACAGAGAATCATGAGTCTGACCCTGGTGCACAGAGAAAAGCCTCCCAAATGACCCCATACCTGAGATAATTCAGTAGCAGCACTTAATTCTTACAGTTAAGACCCACAGAGGCAGCCTCCTGCTTTGTGCTGTAATGGATTGTCCACATGGAAGCAACTGCAGCAGCAGGTCCCAGGTCATTACTTGATCACTTTCCTGCTTAATTACTATTTTTAATTACTCGCATGGCAACAACACAAAGTCAGTCTAGGAACGGAAATCCATTCTTTGAACAACTTCTGCCTTTTTTCTCAGACGCAAACTATTGCTATATAAGCCATTCCTGATTAATATGGGGCCCTCACGGGAAAGCCACTGCCTGCCTACTGATTTCATTTCCTACTTCTTCTCTTCTTCAGCTGACAACTCATGTCCCTAAAAAGTATGGGCAAAAGAGCTCTCATTCTATCATTACAAGATGACAGTGTTTCTTCCCTTGCTGTTTTCCTTCAGGAAGATATATTAGCACTACATTTGCTCCTCCGTGTGGTGGGATTTCTTAAATAAAAACGTATGTTATATATACGTATGGACTTGGAACCAGAGCTGCTTTAGCCTATTAACTATCCACATTTGCTTCAGACTTGGCCAGCCACCTAAAAAACCTGCCAAGACCTTTCTGGCAGCCTTTCCCAAGAGTTCCAGGAAAACATGGAATATTCAAAGAATTTTAGGGCCTCCCAGCTTCATTTGTCACCGCTCCTCTTGCCCACTTAAAACTAAATCACAGGCAAATTGCTCTAATGCCCTATTAAAGATTTAAAAATGGCCTTCTCCACAGTAGGGTATCTGAGGACAAATCTGTGTTAATATATAATGTGAAGCCTGCCTTAATCTGTAATGCAGTGTGGCGCGAGGCAGACCAAGGGCTTCACAACAAGTAGGGGAGCTGCGTTACAAACCTTGAACTTCCCAAGTGGAGGTTTTAAACCTCCCTCTGTTATCCAGGCAAAGGAGAGATTCATTTTATCCTCATCATTAGCAAATGACTGTTGAGGTTGCAGCCCGTGTCATACAAGAAACAAGCAAAAACGTGAAGAGCTGTATCAGAATTCACTGCCTCTATGGGTCTCAAGGCACTGTCTGAGTAATGCTGTTACAGATAAGCTTGAGTCCCAATGCCTAGAGCTTGTCTGCAAGCTAACTTATAGATTCCAAGATGACCAAATGACATGATTCTCTGAGAACTGGCAATTAAAAAATGCCCCTCTATTGGAATATAAGCAGAGCAGCATAGAACACCTTTCACTAGTGATTCCACCAGTAGCGTAAGGATATCCTGCTCTCCTACTGAAGAAGGGAGAGATGACAGTTCTTTAATCATAGAATCATAGACACAAAGTCCCAAGTAGTCACTTTAGGAAACGTAGCAACCAGCAGAAGGACACTTGTGGATTTATTACAGCACTAAGGTTGCAGACTGCAGACCAGTGTCTTCTATCCTAGAACCCTACGTCATTCATGACATGATTCAGCAGTCTAGCTACATCATTGCTAACATACTAAGGAGTGGACACTGATTTCAGTTTTTCCACTAAGACTCACACTGTTTAACTTCTCATTCAAGAACTATTCTCACATACAAATGAAGGCACACACATGGCTGAAATATCTTAGGGCTCTTATAAAATAAGTTCTCCTTTCACGTTTCAAAAGCTCATGGAAGGGCAGTTTCCAAAACCAACTCAAACCACAAGATGTGTAGCAGAGAGCAATCGAGTCTCGCCTTCTTCCTTTCCCATTTCCTTCCTGGTTTTCCTTCTGTTCCTCTTTTTTTGTAGGTCCTACCCTTCAAATCTAACAACCTCATTTATGAAAGGAAATAGAAAGCCAAGGGGAAGCTGTGGCATCTGACAGACTGCAAACACCACTACTGCAAACCACTCTCATGCCACAACTGCTATTCCTTGTCAGGAGAGATGAGAAGCTACTTCAAACACAAGAAAAACAAACTTGAAAAGAAAACCCACATCAGTGGCATTAATCTGGGCATGGTTTTGACCTGCTATTTACAATTCCTTTAATCTCAAGCTAAGCAGTAAGAGGGGTCTGCCTACGCTCTTTAGGGTACTGCCTGTAGTGACACCAAAACCAGCACCAGCCTCAGCTGCTGCAACCACAGATCTCCAGCCAGTACCCATGTGGAAGTGCCAGGAGGGTGCAGCCCCACACCTAAGCTCATCACATCCCGGAGCAGCCATTGACAGCTAGAGCATCATGCATTACATGCTCTTGGATGGTGGAGACCAGCTCCACCCTCATACTGAAAATTCATACAGACAGTGCTCATATGAATTTCACATCAGCACTGTGCAGAGATTTATCCATCTGCGTTTATATTAGGATCAAGCTCTAAAATGTTCCTAAAAGCTTCCAATTGTGGCTTGAGCTTTATATATGTACTGGATCTAGGAACAACAGGCAGCAAGGTCTAGATGCCTATCAAGAATTCAGTGAGGAGTAAACAAAAGGGGAAAAAATATCTGTCTTTATCAACCATTTGCCTGACTGGTGATGGCTTTTTTGGACATTGACAGTTGCATGTGTAAAAAATGGCCCATTCACAAACAATACTCTTACACTACAATTGTTAGACATGACATTTACATGTCACTGTTAATTATAAATTACTTGATCCTGACATTTCCTTAATACATTATGAAAGCCCTAATGAAACCCTACGAGCTGCATGTCACACCTGTAACAAAGAAAAGCTTAGAGAAATCACAGCCTTGTCATCAGACTTTGGCAAAGGGTGTAAGGAAAAATGGCAGCACATGTGAAGCAGACGCAGGAGGGGCAAGGGAAAAACCTGCACCAACAAATGTGCTTCTCTGGGGCAGGAGTTTGGCTGCCTAAATGTGGGAACCTACAAGAATGTAGATAGAAAACAGAAATCAAGGACTCTATAGTGGCTGTACCTGCACTGCTCTTGAACGGTACCTTTGGATGGGGTCTTCAGAGTGGTGGGCTTGCACATTAGAAGTGGCTGGCAGGAGGCAGAGAATGGCTCCAGCCACCGGTGCAGCCCCTGCCTGCGGGATGACAGCTCTTTCCCCGTAAGTAAGTGGCTTCAGCCTGAGCAGCAGTAGCAACTTCCTCCCATCTTTGAAGGAAATTCTTGCTTGGAGTATTTCTAGCCAGCAGTGTTTCATCTCCAACAGACCTCAGACAATTGTGGATGACCTAACTGGGGAGGAAGCTTTCTACAAGTTTGAGAAGGAAGCAGGGAGAGGTGCTGGTAAAGAGAAGTCACTGCATGTAACGTGGAATGCAGCATTTCAATTTCTTTCCATATCTGCCCCAGAAACCTGATTCTTATTTAACCAAGAAATAGGGCCATGACATTGCACAAAGAGGCTAATTTCACCCTATTGCATATAAAAAATTATTTGCTCAGGGAGAATGCATTTTATATTTTGAATGTATAAAGCTAAGCATATGCAACTGGGACTGCCTGGAGCATCAGCAGAGTCAGGGCAAGTAGAAGTCTTGTCTTGTTTAAAGGAAGAAAGAAAGGGGGTGGGTGTTCCCAAATAAAACTTTTTGGCTCTTCCCCTGCTATGGGAAATTTCCAGATGTCAGATTTCCTTTCTGTTCCTGTTTAGACTGAAACCTTTCCTCACAAGGTTAAATCCAACACGCTCCTATACGAGTTCGTCTCTGGCTGAAGTTTGACTGGATATAGAACCTGTCTCCAAAACTCATGCTGGAAATGCTGAACTTCACCTGGTTTCCTATCTAAGCCACCAAGCTGTGCAAAGGGAAAAGTAAGAATGAGAAGGAAAAAGTTAGAGGGATGTGTGTTCAGATCTCTGCTCTGGCCTCAGACTATTCATTTTCAATACAAGAGCTCCAGATACTGAGCTGGTCTCTACCAGCTAATGCTTTCATTTTCCAGTTGCAGTTTGCATTGTAATTGATATCTACATCTAATTAAAGGACGCCTTTTTCCCTGTATAGGTTATGCTTTTTGACTCCTAACACACACAAAAAAAGAACTTCCTTCTTCAGTAATTCACAGTCTCCAAAGGAGAGAGTAGCAGCATTTCTGAGGTCTGGGCTTTCAGTCTGTGTAATGAAATTGTCTTATTTTTAACTGTCTGCGCATTTTTCAAGCAGAAGCGTGTTAGAATTCATATTAATTTGTGCAGTACCCTATCATCATCATAATTTAGCTCACAAGGTTGCTGTGCTTGGAATTCCAGTTATGACATGAATTCTATACATTTTATACAAATTTATAAATGGCATCAATAGAACACTTAGGGCCTTATTCATTAAACAATGAGTCATTCTGGCATTCCATTCTATTTCGTCCCAGTTCTTACAAAACTTTTATGTACAAATTTGACTGTACTTACTGCATCTGATTTAGCAGCAGAAGTGTTGCAGCATAGTTTCAGCTGGGTGTGGAAAGAGATGAAAGCCATTGTTTAAGGAAAAAAAAAAAAAGCCCTGTAATGGAGAAAGTCTCTGATTTCCAGTCTCCTTTCCAAAGGAACAGCATTCAGGTCCCAGGAACAGCCCTTGCCACATAGCCAGGTGAAAACACAGAAGTGAACGTTAATTTGCAGTGGTGCCAAGTGTTTTCCTGCTGCCCAGCAAAGCAGAAAAGCCCTGTTTCTGAATACAAGACTTTGCTAGTTATTCTTGACAGAGAATTTCAGGGGTATGCTACAAGAGGCTTAAAGGCTTCCCTTAGTATGCAGTTCCTGACTGTGGCACCAGGAAACTAATGATGGTGCAGCATGCAGCACCACAACATCAATCTTTCTCTTGCTAGAGCTTCCAGATGGACTGGTCGTATTTTGGATGTGTGCATGTTTTAAGTGAAAACTGGGTTGAAACCAAAAAGGATTAAGCCAAACCTAAGACCTTTCACCTATTTTTCAGGAATGCATCTGTATTACAAATAGTGGCTAACACAGCAAAATACAGGACCCATTGTTTGGTAAATTCTATCTTAATCTAGGCGAAGCACATATAAATAGCAGTGAAGTCATGATGGTATGGGTTTTAGCATGCTCTAGCAACTGGAGTTCAAAGTCTTCAGGGACACGCTGGTTACTAGCCAGTGGGAATCTGTTTGAACTGTTCTCATTACTTCATTCAATCCAGTTAATCCAGGTAAACTGGCATATGCTGCAAAGCACTCTCCATTTTATAGTTTGGACACCTCAGCACGTATTACTATTTTACCTTCTCTTTGTCCTTTCAACCTTTTCCCTGACTGCTAGATATGTGGCCGTGATTTCTATCATTTCTATAAAGCTTGCTGGAGCAGAATAGTCCTGGAAGTCACCATTCCTCTGGCTAGGATTAGAAAACAGTCTCAGAAGTTGCTGGGAAGAAAGAAGGCACAGATACTCAAGTGTACATAAGGCAAACGAGCATGCTAGCTGTCTTTTCATTGGAAACCATTCCAAGACCTCATCATTCCTGGGATGCTTGCAGTTTTCTTCATTACGTATAAAAGCATCAGTGCTTATTTTTGGGTTTTATCCTTACTAAGTCACAGTAAATTTGGGATCCATTTCACTACATACCCTTGCACATTAGGACACTATCTATCAAGCAATCACTGTGCCAAGAAAAGCACAATACTATCTGCACCCACTGTTCACAAGGGAGAACGGAGATGCGTGCTTAAGTGTACCATCTCAGTTTCATTAATACTCTCACCATGAGATTTCTAGGACTTCACTTTATGTTACAGACTTAAAGGAACAAAAACAAGATCAAAGCTTACATTTCATTACCATAGGACATACAGTTTTTCTGGGAGGTGGATGGTTTCTTTTTCATTTTACATTCCAATGGAAATGTTCTCTGAAAAACAGTTGCTATCTCCCCAGCTATTCACAGGCTTAGTTTGATAAAAACTGGGAATGAAGAGTAATGGAAAACAAGGAAAATAGACCACTTTTGTCTGTTCATTGCCCAAGCTGAGAGAAACAAAACTGGCAATTAAAGAAGCTGTTTAGGGGAAGCCACCTCCCTTTTGCTTCCTCCTCTTTCAAGCTACAGCTCATGAGTTGTTCCTTTACTCATTGCAAAAGGTCCGCAATTGTAACACTGCCACATTCTCCTGGAAATCTATTTAAATGGCATATGATAGAAGCCATATGATAGAAGCTTAATTACATAGAGGGCATATGGAAGGCATATGACATAAGGACATATGGAAGGCATACGATAGAAGGGCATCCGAGGACATATGATGGAAGTCTAATTAATTGACAATACATTCCTCTCATCAGGGGGAGAGCTGGAATGCTATTTTATTCAGAAGAAAAATATGCACATTGAATTATGTTTACCACTGACCATTCTCCTTTTTAATTATTATTCCTTGTTCTTTGGAACGAGATAGACCATTTGAGTTAACATACTTCAAGTCGATAGCCACAAATGTGTGTGTTAATATAGACAACTGCTATTTTTGGACCTTATGAAGTTCCCTTATAACTGTGCAAAGCAAAGTCAAAATGTTACCACCCAAACCGAAGAGAGACTGTTCTTATTTGGAGCTACTACCACCCATTTATAAGGCTATTCCTAACCAAACAGGTTAAAAATAATAAATCAGCCCTTATGGAACAGCTCTAAATTGGATGTGAATCAATGCAGCTTGTGGATTTACAGCTGAAAATTTGCACTTCCATCTGCAAAAAGATTTATGGGGGGGAAATAAGGTACTGCCTAAAATGTGCTAAAAAGATTCCTCTTTTTTAACCACCTGCATGTGCTTAGTGCATGTGCCTCTGTGGAACACAGAAGCTGTGTTGTGTTAGCCCGGATACTTGCCTTGTCCTAAGGAACTGCAGTTATAAACCATGGTATTGATATCTATAACCTCTTTGAAAACAAGATGAAATAAAGTCCCACTAATTCACTCTTTGAATAACTAATAATTGAGCACTGGGTAACGCTCGAGAAACCAACAGCTTCTCTTTGCATTCAGTAAACAAGGATTTGCAGATATTAAAGTGACATTTTACTAGAAGAATATTTCTCTGGGTTACTTTGATACCTTGAAATATTGTTATCATTTTCACACTTTTAGATTAGCCTAATGAAAGAAATCCTGTGCCCTTCCCTTTACTTTTATTCACTAACTTAGAAAGTTTACCCCCTAGGAAACAGTCTTTCTTATTTCTGGGAACTCAAAAACTCTTGCCAGAATTAGTCATATATATATATATAGTCGAAAGACGTAACACAGCTCATATTCTGGGCCCTGATCAAGCATTGCAGCCACCATCTTCATCCAGGCAGCCAGGGGACCTGAACCCTGAACACTGCTAACATGAAGATCTTGAATCTTGTGTTCAGACTTCACTAGATAAATGCCAGAGTTTCAGAGGGAGTTTTAGGCATCAAATACTTTGGTAAACAAGACTGTAGATTTAAATAGCAGCTAGGTATATTTGGTATATTCCCTGCTTTTTAGACTTGTAAGATGTAATACAAATGTGGTCTTTTGCCCAGAATTGCTGGCTCACCATGTACCCATTTCTCCATACAGCTCCTGCACAAAATTTGGGGTGGTTCCACAGCTCCTGAATGCAAACTGCTGTGAGAGAGAAGCAAACCACCTCTACTGGATGTGTCCAGAGCTACAGCCTTTGAAACCCCTAATGTAACTGTGCAGGCCTAGAAATAAAACCCTTACGAATCATTTTAGCTGACTGTAATCACTAATGGATATTCCCTAAGAACAGCTCTCCCAAGGACTGTGTAGATTTAGGTACTTTCAGAGAAACCCTTACAGGCTTTATCTGGAAGCGTCAGCACCAGCCTCCTACGCTTCCTGAGAGACAATGAGTGCGCCAGGTCTTGTACTGCTACAGGGTACAACCCTATTTAACTCCTGGTGTAGAACTAACCTAACCAGTCAAAGACTAGTGGAAAGGGAAACCTGCTTGCACATCTCAACAGCAGATACAATACAGGACACTTTTCATGTTACCTTTGGAGACTTCTGATTGCTGACCGTGAAGGCAATAACACTGATAAGTTGCCATGGTGCTTTTTAGGAATGTTACACATTGCGCTGCTTGAATGCTAATAAAGGAAGACAAGCATTACTAGTCCACTGAATGTGCTGAAAACTCAATAATACAGCACCCATAGGTAAAAAAAAAAAACCCATGCTGAGAGAATGAACATTTCTGAAGCTCTAGAGAGGCAGAAGAAAAGAAAAGGTTTTCCAGCTCATCTTACCTGCTCTTTCCTGTTCCATGTGTCCAGAGCAAAGACTGCTGAGGAATTATGGTCGCTCATCACGCCGTTCTGTGCAAGACCCAAGGAAAGCTAGGAGGTTGTACAGTTATCTCCCTTGGTGTAATTCTAAACTATACAACCTACTACCTCAACCTGGATGCATGCAGTCAAAAATGCTGAAAGCTACCCACCACTCCACAGCCGACATAAATGTCAGGGTTTCTAGTTAAAAAAAGTCCTCGGAATTCTCAGTGCACTAATTTAGAAGCAATAAATGCTTTGCTGGTGAAAAGACACCAAACCCAAATGCAACTCCCCACACTGCATATGTTAATAGATAAGACAAAACGAGCTGTGGTTATTACTGCTGGAGAGAGACAAGATCATGGTCACTTCTTTTCACACAAGAAGGAACTTTGTCCCTGGTCAAAAAAGTCCTTTCCCCCTCCATAGCAGATGCACCTCAGCACAGAACATATATGTACATTGTTTAAAGCACTTTAAGAAGGCTTAGTTTGAAATTTGTCCTAACATGTCTTTTCCTTTTGAACACATATAATGTTGACCTTGGAACATGCACCTTGGCTCCTGAATGCTTATAGAGGATGACTGGAGAAGCGGGATGAAGAGAAGAACTGCAGAAAGGGTAGAAAGTTTTAAGTAAGCTTTACCCTTGCACCGATGCCTTGTTAAGATTAGTGAGGTTAGAAATGCAACACTGAGCCTCTCTCAGCAGTCAGAATAAGACGGTGTTCCCTTAACAAGGAACACATTGCATTTTTAACTTGTATTAGTTCGCAGTCAACCAACCAGGATGTTATCCTTGTGAGTCATTCCCATTACCCACCAAGGTATTACTTAAAGCAGTATGCTGCCTATTTATTATGGCTTACAAACAGGGATTAGCATCTTAAAATATGCTAGTGCAGACAGTGGAGCTGGATCAGTCCTGAGATTCTGCGTCTCAGGTGAATGCATCCTCAGGCACAGCAGCTCTGTGCTGGAAGGGGATTACAAGGGAATCAAACCCTGTGAACGAATGCTGAGCTGTGCTGAATAGATGGCATCTTGGTTGTTTCTCTTCTCTTAGGATGAAGTAGCATTGCTGAGTACAAAAAAAAGCTAGTGCCCTACCTTTACATTCAAAACCTGACCAGAAAGAAAGGAGGAAGGGGAGAAATAATACTACTCTTGAAGAATGTTTGATGAAAACCCAATCTTTCTGCATGGTTTGAATGTACATAATGTTGACAGTATCAGGGAATTTCCAGTGACTCCAGATTCAGTAAATGACCTGATAGGCTCTGCAGACATGCACTGTGAGCAGCATGGTACAGTACCCTAACAGTAGAGTCACTGTTAACCATTTTATTAGACCAGTAATCCAACCACAAATCTGGATAAGGAAACCGTGGCTCTCTGGTTCTGGTTTTCTAACCAGGAGCTTTATTGCCGTCTAAAAGCATCCTGAAATCATCCCAATTCCTTGATGCAACATCATAATTTTTATGCACTGAATATCTGTCCTCTGACATGAAATCCAATGATGTAACTTGTGTAGTGCTATGGAAGCCAGTGAACCTGTGTTCTCATTTAGGGTGATGGAAAATCTCAAATCCCACCCAGTTTCTACGTGACACAGAAGATGTGACTCCCTTTTAGACTTCTGAAAACATCCTATTCTGCAGCTGTAAACTGCAGAATATAAACTAGACCATTTCATGGCTATGACCATTTCCTACAACTTATCCTTGCAAGTATTTTCCTGTGTCTCAATCTTGCAATGAATGTCACACACTGCATAATACAAAACAAGAATTATTATCTATACCTGATCAGTTTAATGAAGAAAAGTACTGTTATCATCACCAGTGCATTGAGACTAACACAATCAAAATTCCTTACTCTCAACTTGCTCCTAAATAACCTAAATTCAGGTTGGCAAATGCCACTGCGACTGTTTTGTTCCTGACTTGCCACCTCTCCTTGCTGCTCTTCCATCGCAACTTCAACTTCCTCTTCATCACCACATTGACAAATCCTTGAGCTGTCAGCTCTGTGCTGGCTCTTACTCAAAGATCATTCTCGCTCCCTCCCCCGTTACTATATTGAGCTGGGGAGCTGGGCCCCGCTTGGCACATGGGCTTCCATTGCAAGTACCATGACCTGTTCCATGGTGCTGTGGCTGTGTCCAAGCACAAACTGAGGGGAGAAGGTCCTTTCTGAGGAAACATTCTCATCCAAATCCCCATATATGCCAAGACCTCTCTGCACAAATGTGATAGCAATAAGCAAGTCTGTATGTCAGCCTGTATCTAACCTGCACTTGCTTTACAGAGCTGTACAAAGACATTGTAAGACAAAGTATTTTCTAAACGCTAAAGCAGTTTCTGTCCCAAGGTCTGATACTTAACTCACTTTCTGCTCAAATTTTAGACATCTCTGCAGTCTGCTACATAGATTATCCTGGCAAATTTTCCCCATTTATGAGAGCTTGGCCTCAGAATTACTGGTACTTTGTTCACACCACTGTAAGCCTAGATGCAGCTTGGACAGATGAAAGTGTATTTGCATCCCAGAGGAACTGTAATTTCAAGCAGAAAAAAGTGTCATGCACATAGTCTTTTCATCAGTTAGAATATCTGCTGCTACTACTGACATGAAGCACTGAGTGTAGGAAATGAGATCGAATATTAAAACAGAAGTCATTTAATTGCCATTACTTCTGCACCTTCACAGCATCTGTCAATGCCTGGCTCTTCAAGTAACTTCCTATGTACTATAAACATCCTCCTTCTGGGAGGAGAGCAAGAGATTCACAGCTCCAGTGCTATTAAGACACTTTCTTTTGGTGGCATGAATCTCCATGTTTGTTTTCTGGTGATTTTTGTCAATTATGTCTTTATCCAATTAGCACAATCATACCTAATTATGTAATTACAGTAAATATGTAATCTAATGACAATGTTCAATTACGATACGTATCAATGTCATGGAAGTTCCTATTAAATATTGTGGCAGGGGGAACTGTGTTACGTGTAGAGCTGTGCATTCCTGTATCAGTTTATGCACCCCAGCGCCTATTGTTTGGGAGCCCTTTTAGGCCTCTTGCTTTTTCAGAATCACAGAAATGATTTCGCACTTGTGTGGACAAAAGGAAATCTGTGTCCCAGCCCAGCAAGTTGTACTTTAAAGCAACAGTGCAATCAAAAAATGGTGTCCCTTTACTTAGTGTAACCCTCTGATTTCTGAGATACAGTACCTGAAGTAAACATGACAAAGAGTGCTGTCTTATCACAGAGGAGACAGAATTCATGTGCAGTGAATGCTTATTCTCAAATGGAGAGGAAATGTCATTGTAGCAATTCTTCCCAAAGAGATCAAGGGTTTCTACCTCTGAAGGTAGCAACAACCCATGCCACTGACCTCAGAATACATTAGATCAAGGCGCAACCTTTAGTCTGGACTAGGAAGGTATGCAGAAGTATCATTCATTGTACTGCCTATTCCTTTCATGAACTTCAGGTGAGAGAAGGACTGAGAAACATGTCCCCCCTACTTGGTACTACCTGAACCCAAATTTTATCTGTAACTTCCCCAAGAATTCACATCCAGAACTGATTTCTGAGGATTGAAAGGCTGGAATAGTTCATTCTTTTTAAAACCTGCTTCAATGCAAAGCAGCAATCTAGTCACCATCCACAGAAAAGCAGGGTTTCAGAGGGCACAATATTCCTAAATAATGATACGGAGAACAGTGCTTCATATATTAATCCCCTGCAGCTATAGCACGCTGTCTGTGCATTTACAGACCACTCCTATTGACTTTACAGGCATGAACAAAGAGTACCAGCAATGGAAATTCAGTAAAGATGGGTTCAAGAAAGCTGAATTATATTTTGTTGTTATTATCAGCAAAATCATCAGCTGAGATTTGGCTTTGGATCTTTATGGATGTGAATGATGTAGAAAGAAGAACCCACCTTCACTTTTAGAACCCAGGCAGGCTATTGCAGGGCTAGCCAAGGAGGGGGTGGAAAGCAGAAAATACTCCTGAAGCAAATGTATTTCCTTAAGTCATTGGGAAAAAAAAGTAAATACCAAACCCACAAATGATACTGTTCCAGTTCGAGGGCTAAAATCTTGCTTGCTGGATATCAGCCTGGAGTGATCTTTTTTACAGCTGACTTGCACAAGCCTCAGACAGAAGAGATTGTACAATGGAAATGCTGACATGATTCCTACTGGTCATCTCACCCATTCTTTGTTATTAGAACTCTCTTGTTATGAGGAACCTCAAGAGGTTCAAAGGTTTACTCTAACTCAGAGAGCTCTCCTAGAGGTCTGGCAGATAGGCTGAAGAGGGCTGGAACATCAAGAGACTGCAAAAGAAGGAAAGAAGTCTTATCTGGGCTCAGCTGAAAACCAGAACAAGTATATGTTTTGAAAGCTACCAAGAAGTTTTCAACACAGGACAAAAATGGTCTCTGCCTCAACTTTTAGCAAGAGTTACAGCAATCTGACCATTTACTCAATATTATATTTCAATATCTGGTACTTTCTAGGGGAAGGGTAGCCATGCTGTCCCTCCTGAACCATATATAGTTTTTTGTCAGCAGCTGGAGTTAAATTCTGGGTTAAACAACCCATGACATAGATGCTTGCTGTAAAGGTCGGTCAGTCAGGGACATTCATGGGCAAGGTGGCAAAGGCTGGAAAGGGCTGCAAGGTTGATGAGTAAATGGCCCCAAAACTTAGGTCCTTTTGCTGTGTTATTGAGTAGTACCCTATGCTTTTGGTGTGAAGCTCAGTGAGCCCAGGTTGAATACTCTTGTTTGAGATTCTGCACAGCATGATAAAGATCCAGAGCCAAGACTGGTTTCACATACATGCTGAAAAGCATCATAGGTGATTGCCAGGAAGCTGTACCACAACTTGCTGCCACTTCCAGGGTGGCATGGTGAGGTTGTAGTTCATCATGATACCGCATCATCTACAACCAAAGGCTCTGCAGTCAAGCTGGAGCACATCTCTCTTCTCCTTTAGATTGCTGTGGCTAATGCCACTTACAGAATACTCCTAAGTTATTGAGACTTCCTAACTCAAGGGCAGATGTCTTACTCAGTCTTGGATCCCTCCCCTAAGAACATCCTCTCCTTATTTTCTCCCTTACTGATTAAAAGCAAATAAACAAAGAGAAAAAACAATCAGATTACTGAAATAATCAGAATACTGAAATTTATCTGCCTTTTAAGAGTTTAACCAGATTTGATTATCTGAATAAGAGTATTTGGATACAGTTCAAATTCCAGGGTACACAATTACATTCTGCTTATCATGAATCCCATTTGCCACTGCATATGGTTATTCTAATTACCCGAATGCTATTGTGTGCTCCTCTGCTGACAAGGGCTGACTGTGCTCCACACCAGGCGAGGCTGGGAAAAGGGGGAGCACACAAATGTAATCATTTTCATACCCCGGTGGACAGTGTGCAACATGCTTGTCTGCAAGGGACCTTACAGGTGCCATCAGTAACAGAAGTGAGAAATGGTCTTGCTATCTTGGGGGAGAAAGACGTGATCTACCCAATCTGAAAAAGAGGAGTCTGCTCTGGAAGAGCTTTGGTTTGCTTCTTCAGACAAGAACTACCGCTTCTGGTTTAAACTATAACACTGGCCAAATGAGACACAACTGTAGTAAATCCTCCCCAGATGCAGATACAGCCACATAGTGCCACAGGAGGCATTTCTTTTCCTCTTGGGAGGTACTAAGGCAGTAACACTGCCTGTTGCTAGAGAAAGGGACTGCATTAATTAAGTTACCATTTTTTGGAGAGGATATTGGGACTTTTTCGTGTCCCCAAGGCCTTCCTGGTACTTTCTATGTGCAGGTGCTCTGGTTTGTCTCCAGCTACAGTAACCGCCTTCCATTACTTTAAGGTCCCCTGCAACATCAAACCGGGTGAAGCATTCAGCACTTCCTGCCCTGAGCAGTTTTGCAGTGGGTCTGTGCACTGTTACGCACTCGCTGTGCCTCGGTGACAGATGAAGAGATCTCTGTGCACTCTGTATGGCACTTGGATCAAAGCTCCTGCATAAATGTAAGCTCCTTATCAACAAAGTGAGGAAAAGAATTCCTAAGGAACGTACAGGTAGAAGCTCCAATTAGGTTTTTTCCATCCTAAAGGGAAGACACATTTCAAGGTTCTTCCCATCATTTTGTCAGACTTCAGTTCCACTCTAAAACTTAATGAAGTGCAGTGAAATCCGACCAACAGAAAAGAAATACAAATTAATGCTGAAAACACAATGCAGTTCTTTTCAAAAGGCTGAGCTGAAAAACAAAGTAGGGGGTGGGTGCAAGTATTGGAGCTATAGTGAAACAGAACAGGGGGTAGTTTAACAAGAAACAAACTGAAGTAGATTAGTGAAATGCAAGAGGAGAAGGAGGGGAAGCGAAGCACATGAGGTAGTGGCAGGAAGGCAGAAGTTGGAGCCAGGCCACCCCAAGCACTGCTTGGAAAGCGCAGCCTTAGCAACATCAAGCAAAGGTACAGTGGGAGAGCACTTCAAGACAAAGACCCACGTTACACATAGCATCCTGGCAGAAACCATGGCTATGCTGTGCTCAGAGAAGCTGTGCTGGTACTGCTGACTCTACCTATGCCCATGTTGACATCCTCTCTGCAGCCACACTGCTGTACCTCTTGCTGCAGAAGACAACAGCAATTCAGAGGCTTCCTTGGGCACGTTTACCCTCTCCCATAAAGCAGGGGCCACAGCATCTCCAAGCTCATGTCAGGCTGAGCTGATGCATGCCCACGCAGTGGCACAGCCACCCGATTTCTTTGCCAAGCACCAGAAAACCAGAAACAACCAGCAAACGTGCTTAGCCACCGAATATAGTGCAATGGTTCTCCTCACAGGGCAGCATCTTAACCCCATTTCTGATGGCATGTTTCTAAAGTTTGCTTTCTAAGCATCCAGTCATGTTTTGATCAAGTCTCTTATCAAGGGGTGGAAAAAAAGGATATTGATTAGCAGGTCCTAACATAACCAGTGAGAAACTACACTACTTCCTCTTTCTTCTTCTTTGATCCAAATACTGATTTTCTAATCCGAAAATATGCTTTCAAACCCAACTGTGGTGTCTCGTTTTGCAGCTCATCTGCCCAATTCCCCTGCCATGGGCTTTTGGCACTCTAAAAGCAGTGTCACCTGAAGTGCCAGCCTCTAGAAACATCCATGACAAATCCCAGGCTTTCCTCAGCATATGCTGCCAGAATCCTGATGTCTCCAAATGGCTTTACAGAGATGAGACCACCATGTATTATATTGGGAACTAGGTTTGACCAACTCATCTCTCCTTGGAGGTTAGACTAAAAGAATAAATAATTCCTTTATAGCCATAAACATGGGAATCTAATGCAGTGAATATTTATAGCATTTAAAAAACCCCAAAATCAGAAAACCAACACAGATTCTTAACCGCCTCTCTGAGAAAAACAACTTTTACTGTCACAACTAGATGCAATCTCCTCCTTCTTCTACCACAGCCCATGATGATACCCTACTCATTCCACTCTGGATGAAACAATATCCATCAGCAAAGCCAAAGCAGAGGTAGGAACCAACACCACATCCCAAAGGAGATCTTGACTCAAGGCTCATAGGCAGTATCCCACAACTGTGCTTCAATGTGGCCTTGCAGTACTCTCGCCTGAAAGAGATTTATCTGTTACGCTCCTCCATCACCTCTTACTGCCTGTGTTTTGAACATCCAAAACATCACTTGTAGACACATGTCAGAGGCCTTGTACATTTAGGTAGCTGAGACCAGAATAGGGACGTCCAGCATTCTTCCTGTAATGTGGCAAAAGTAAGCATACACCTCAAAACCAGCTGCCTTGCACTTAAAGAGAGCCCAACAGCAAAAGGGCTTCTGGAAACTACCTATCTATTTTATACCTATATATCTATTTCCTATACATGCAGGAGGGGAATGTTGACTACCGGTTCCTGTACCCAAATGCATGGTCACACAGACATGCCAAACTGTGCAGTTTGTTTCCTTTTTAAAAGCAAGTTTCAATTCACAGGGAGAAAGAGGAGTAGTTAGACCAAAAGTTTATTAGCAGAAGCTGGTTTTTTGACATCATTGTATGCTTCTATAGTAAATAGAAAACACATAGAAAACCCTGGAAATTCAGCAAGAAAGAAAAACAACTTTTCTTGGCCTGCAGCAGTGTGCGTCAAACCAGCCAACTTCAAAAACAGAGAAACTGAAAAGTGGAAATGCAGACCAAATCTTGGGTAGAATTAACACTGGAAGCTGCTGGAAAGAAAGAGTCAGACTTTATTTTGAGTTTACAGCCGAATTATTTTCATATAGAATCTGTAAATTGGGATTTAAGAAAAAAAAAAGTCTTCAAAAATAATTGTTCCACTTTCACAAGTTAAAAATGTTTGCTTTACACCGGAGGTTTTATGCTGTCTGCTTCCATGGCGAGTTTTCTTCCTGCCCTACCTCTTCTTTGGAGTTTACAGCATGATTATTTTCCCTTCAAAACTATTTTAAAAGACATTAATACCATGAAATTGGAAGGAATGGGATTGTAAAGTAAACTACTTTCTGAGACAGAATAGGAGTTGGAGGGCCAATGCCTTCCTCTGTTACAGGGCTGCAAGCCTGCAGTATACACAGTGATTCAAAGTTCCTTGATATAAAGGCGAACAGAAGCGTCTGTTCCTCTCACAAACAAACTGCCGCCACTATGCAAAGAAAGAATGGATCCACGTTACTTTATAAATGAAACAATTTTATCTGCTTCCCAACACCCTCAGAATTAGACAGCCTAAGAACACTTCCTACCCTATCCCCATAGCCAGACCTATGCATAACAGAGCTGAGATTTAATTCCTTCAGTCTGATGTCAAATAACTCCCCCGTCCCATTTTACTCAGGCACAAACGAGTTGCTGTTTTGCATGAGTGTATTTTAACACTAAGCAAAGCTGAAAACTGATACGATAATTGCAGAACAAGATTTGCAGCTCTAATTTTGTATTTCTTTAAAAAACAAAAAAGAGAAGGCAGGAGGGAAGAAGGCATTAGACAAAAGGTACAAACAGCAAAGTTGATCCTTGTCAGTTTAAATGCATAAACACAACCCTTTGTGCACTTGCCAGACAGACACATACCTATAGATACAAGCTTGTGTGGAATATGACCACAAGTTCGGATCTACGGGTTTGCGGCAACAGGCAGGGGTCTCTTCTGCAATGTGCTAGGTTTGGGGGGTTGGTTTTGTATTTAAAGAGGAAAACCATTTCTGCAAATGAAATTTCAGAGCTGTTAGGAAGTAGAAGCCTTCATTCTCCTCAGCACCTTAAAACCCCTCATTTGGATGATAGTGGGGGGGAAGAGTTTCTCACTACTTTACTACAGTTTCCTTCGCTCCCATGGTTTTTTTTTTTTTTTTTTTTTTTGGAGAAAAATCAGCAAAATTAAACAAATTTTAAAATAAATAAAATACAGCAAATCTGTGTTTCTGTCTTGCAAGTACTTTGCTGGAGAGAGTTACCGCTGATTACACAGCAATGGAGAATTAACAGGCACCATTGGAGGTGTAGCGCTGACAGTGAAGCAAACTATCAAACAGCCAAGTTTTTGTTTGTCCAAAGATTTGCAATAGACAGGCATACCCTCACCCTGCAAAAACTTATCTTGTTTCCATTCTGGCAGCCCCCTTAAAACAGACGAGAGGAACAACTGCGGAAGAGCTGCTTTAACTTCCAGAGAAGTCATTACTGGTGTGGGGTTCTGTTTTAATTCCATTTTAAAAGAAAAATAACCCTTTCACTCTGCTAAACAATACAGAAATTTCCTCTCACTCCAGCTCTCTGCTCTCTCACTGCTTTTCTCCCTAAAATGAGAGAGACGAATGCAAAACTCCCTTAGGCTTTTTCTACTAAGTCTCAAAAAGCAGTTATGGAACAAAGTTTTGCCACTGCGAGCAAGAAGCGTCCCCTCCTTCCCCCGGAGTTTCCAAGTTTTCTTTCCTGTGTAACTAACATTTCCCATTGATGAAATCTTATTGGGTGGGCAACTGGTGGGGGAATTAGGCTGAAAAGCAGGCTGGCTTTAAGCCTCCGCATAGAAGCAGTGAACAAAATCAGAGGCAGAGATTGTGGCTTAAAGTGTTCCACTTTCTACCTCTTCTCTTTCTTCAGAAGACAAACTATATTCGTGCGAGCTAATATTATTCGCTATAAAATGAAACACTTGGAAAATAATTTTGCTATGTGGATGCTTTTAGAAAGTTCTCCCACTTCATGTGTAGGTTCTTAAAATAAATCACTTCAACCTTTCCAGCCTGGTAAGTATGCAATTAAAAAATACAATTTTCCCTTATTGGAATTATTGCTTGCGCTGGGTTACAAGAAACTCCTGTTCCATCCAGCAATAGAGATGTTAAACTCTCTCCATCTGTCCAAAGGTTATCTAAATTGATCATCTAAGTTTAGATTCCTACGCTTATACTCCAATACCTACCTTAAAAGCGTCCAGCTTTCCAAAGTTTTCAGGACTCAAAGTTCATGCCAAGAACAGGAGGCTGCAGGGATTCGGGGTCTTTGAAAAAAATTAGGACAACTCTTATGCTGGAGCCTAAATGCAATTTAGGAGCACCCAGATTTCAGCAAGCTCTAGCCCTGCAATGATTGTGCAGCGGTCAAGGCAATGGGTCAGGGAGCACGTGGTCCTGCAGACAGAACAGAGTCACATCATGCACAAATACACGTATTGTGCACTGCTTTGGAACCGAACTGCAAACGGAATATAACAAATGTTACCCTACCAAAAATAACCCAAGCCCTCCAACTACAAAGCTCATTTATATCAGGGTACCTACGATTCAAATTCAAATTGTCTTTTGACTCTTCTAATAGGGCCTAACTGGCACAGTATCAGTAGTCAGTAACATTGCTGCTGCATATACCAGTATTTCTTACAATGGCAAGCAATTTTGCCATCAGACTTTTGCATGTCACCCCCATGCTAGAATGCAGTACTGCATAAGACAGAGTGTTTTCTTCATGAGTGCATTCATTTTGATCCTCATATTCTTTACATTAATCTGTGTATATGAAGGTAAGCTCATTTGCATGTCCTTACTGGCAAAGAAACACTTTATTTTATGCATAAAAGACATGGAAAAAAGGAATGACTGCACCAAAGTACACCTGCTATGTGGAGGTTAAATTTTCACTAGGTTTTCCTAGTTCAAAAACTTTCTTTCCCCCACTTAATAGCTCACAGTCTCACTTTCTAACCACTGGGATAGCTCAAGTCCACGAAGGAAACCAAGATGTAACATTTGGGTGGCCTGTACATAAACTCCTTGTGGTATAGGACACATGTCCTCAATTCTGACTGGTCTGAATGGAAGTTGCAGGCACCCAATGTACTTCAGCAACTGCTCTTTAGTACTGAATTATCTCAGCTCTTGTCAGAGACAGAACCAACCCTGACCTTCTAAGAGCCCACCACATGCTCCTAAGGGCAGCTGTTAGGTGTTGACCCACACAGAAAATACACCCTTTATTTAGTTGCCTAAATGAAGGCTGATCTCTGCTGTGGATCTGGCCAACCATCTCCTACTCCCTTGCTACCTGATTGGCTTTTACAAAACAAAAGGGAAGAACTAGTGTTAGGATCCATCGCCATAGCTCCACTTGTTAAAAAAGGAGTGAGAGAAAAGGAGAAAACAGCAGTAGTTCTCTCTAGAAAAGCACCTATGTATGCCAAATAAATCACTCAGGCAGGTCCTCACTATAAATCTGACCAACCACTTCTGCATTCCTGTGAGCCCCGGAGCCAGGCAGCTCGGTGGCACAGAGATTGCATTAGTGGCACCTGTATGCTGTAAATTACACTCATCCAGGAGCCAACCTACTCCTTTTCATACATTTTGGAAAACACACTCATGGACAGTTTTTGAGACAGTGAACTGATAAAGGCAGCAGCAAATGAACAGAGTTTTGTTAATGAACACTGCTGTTTTAAAGATGAATTTTGCTTAGATCAGATATATTCAGGGACACTGAATGAGAGCTACAGACTATACAAGATTTGGGGTTTGAAACATTTCCCTACATTGATTAATCATACAGCTATTGTACCTTTTGAAAACCTGATGAACATATACACAGTGGCAGAAAATCCATGATAGGCAAACAAATCAATCATCTTCACACTGGATTTGTTTAGAACGGTAAGATTACAAACAAAAAGTTTCAACCTCTACATTAAGGGTCATAGTATTTATATTAAGGACCGTGATAGCCTTCTACTCTGCATACTTTGCTTCACTATTAATTTTATGTCAATGATCACAGGCTTTGGTAGTAGAACGTGGGACAGCCAAAAAGTAATACACTTTTGTTAGCATTAACCCAGTCTAAGACTGGCGTTTTACAGATTTATAGGCAAAGGAATATAGAAGGAAACATGTAGAAATAAAGTCTCTAAAGACACAACATTGGTTTAGGTCTGTGGGTGGTATTCTTGCAAACCACAAAGCATAAATGCCCTGTCCAGGAAAATCGATCATTATGGAATGCATTGTGTGCCTGAGTAGAAAGCTGTTTGCAGCCATTTCGTACTTCTGCCACGAAAATAAGGCAAATAAGAAACACGACTGCTACATAATTCCCATTCTTTTCCCCCAGTCCTTCCCCTCAGTTTTAACCCAAATCTATTTAGGCCTATAAATATATAGATATATATATAGATATACATGTATATAACACACACATGCTCTCTCTTAGGTTTAAAGACCCGCATCAGTAGATTTCTGTACTTCAGACGATTTTAGGAAACAATAAGGCAAAGGATGACAGTGACTGGAGAATGCATGAGAAACCAAATTACCTCAATAGCAGCATTTTACAAGATTTCTTATCGAATGTGCGCTGCCATATTGCTAGGCCCAACTCTTCAAGGAACGTATTCTGGAAGACAAAATATTCAGGGGTATTTTCATGGCACATTTTCAAGCAATGGATTCTACCTTTAATATACCCAGAGGCTCCAGCTTTAGAAGCAAAAGGAGCAGGCAAGGTCCTAACAGAGACATTACTCCCCTCTCCTGATACCCCAAAATTTAAGCCTTTTTTAAGGTTATTTTCTGTGTTACACCTTGGATCAGCCCACTCCCTCCCCCACACAGTGAGTTAAATCTGTGGAAATAAAGCATTTTTTGTAACACAAACATTTAAGAAGTTTGCCAATACCATTACCACCAAAGCGATTAAGCAAAAGAAAGCAACGTGGAGGTTGCAACAGCAAATGCATTCCCTGCTAGTTAGTAACACGCATCAACTTCTTAAACTGATTAGTTATCATAGATAGATCCTTATCCAATTAAAGTTTGATAAAACAGAATCAAATAGGAGGATCGTTACCTGCTTTTGAGAAGGTTCACCAAGCAAGCATTTTAAGCTTTTTGACTCTTTTAACACTGATACAAGGAATAATTATTTCTCTCTGCCGATGCGATTGTTAAAAGAAGAGAAACCCCGGATTGTGGTGGCTTCGTGGATGCTATTCTTTTTGCACCACAGCAGGATTCTTGGCTGCCAGTCCAAGCTGCTTTCACTTGCCAAGTTTTAAGATGCCGGTTTTGCCTTTCATTTTATTGTTCCTTTCGCAACGTTAAAGACCGACTTAAAAAACCATGCACAGCTGCTATCGGGGAGGGGGGGGAACTATTTGAATTTAGCACAAGAATGGAGATGAGGAAGGAGCGCGCTGTGATGTAACCACAACGACACCCACAGAAATATTTCCAGTATTGGGGGGGACGGACTCACGCTCGGAATCCTAGCATTTGCCTGCAGCACGGTTGGGATCTTAGTGTAAGAGAAGGGAATAATAAAAACATCCAGACCTACGATAAACTGTAGTCCCGTTAGAGGTGGAGGTTGATACTTCTGCCCCCCACCACCTATTTGCTAAATCCACTTTCTGCGGCTTAAGACTATTCTTTCTCATTGAGGATTTCTTCCAGGGGGTGCAGGGAAGCAGAGGTTGGGGAGCAGCCTAACAAAAGGATTCCCCCCCCGCACATGGACTCCTACCCCACCCTTTCGCTGCTTCCCTCTGATAGGAGTTCACCCATGCCCAAACATCCCGGCCTTTCTTTTGACGCAATGCCACTGTGAAGAGACTCGGCATCACGGCGCAAAAGCTTCTATCAAAATTCAGTCCCCGGCTGAGAATCCTTTCATCAAACACGTTCATTTATCGTAAGCAACTCATTTTCATTTTTGCTTTGAAAGTAATTGTGTAAAAGGAAAAGGTGGGAAGAGATTAATCTTTTAAAAAGAACCCCAACTTCTCTATATATGAGCTGATTTATTTTATTTTACTTGATGTAGCAACAAAACTATTGGGATGGGTACCAAGGCTCAACTGCATTTAAATGAACAAACTGCAACAGAAAGTTGTTTGTGATCCTCCTCAGACTAGCTATTCAAAGCGTTATGGTGGCTTGTGCTCAATATACATATATAGAATGATATAACTCCTCCATTCAGACACACAGAGTCAGTCTGAACAACTCCTTCTTGATACAGATGTTGGAGAGACATGTACTTCATATCTGTGTAAAGAAAATTCCCATTCAGGCATGGTTCCTTGATTTCCCTGTGCAGACAGACCTACGTGCATCTGAAATGCACCCAGGGTAGTCAGAATGGCTGGAGACGACTATTTTTCACAGTACATAGGTGGCTGTTTATACAGCCTGCAAGCCAGAAAATGGAAGCTGTTTCAAACATACAATAATCAAGGGTGCAAACAGCCCTGACACCAGCTGTTACATGTGCAGAGGTTTACGGCTGACTTTACAGCAGAACTAACTGTAACTAACAGAAGATGAATGCACGCCCCTCATTTCATATTTCAGGAGAAAAAGAGAGACTTATAGTTTCTATGAACACTATTCTATTTCTATTTTGGTCTCAAACAAAAGCAGCGTGAATTAATAAAGGGGAAGGAAAACCAGAAGCTTTGTTCTAAAGTGGAAGCATAAGATGTGAAATTTCAAAATCAGATGGCTTGGTCTGTGATTTCTTTCATTTAAATGAATTGATCTGTTGCTAAACTGCTGCTCTTGTGCCAAGAAACTTTTAACTCATTCGGCTCAAAACTCCCTGTGTTTTGCTCTTTTCTCTCTCCTCCCAATCGCTGCAACTAAAGCAGAAAGCAGAAATTAAAAAAAAGGGGGAAATAAGAACCCAGAGCGTAAAAAGAACAGGGAATTAAACCCACAAGCACATGCAGAACACAAAAGAGACACAATAAGGAGCGTATCGGGGCTTCGTTTGAACTTCTACCGTATAAACAACGTGATTCTTGTTCTTACAATGTTGCTAAAACTTGGAAAGGAGACAGAAAGGCCTTCAACCTTCGCAACTCCACATACAGCGAGAACTCCAGGGCAAACCCAACAGAAACAGGGCTAGCAGCAAGAAAAGCAACCAAATCCCTGACCTAATTCATTGCAAACATTCACTTACCGAGAATACCTTAAGCATTTCCAACAGAACCCCCTTTCCTATACGTGTTCGCCTATGTAAAAGAGAACAAAAAAAGCCCACTGAAAAGCTCTCAAAACCAACCCAAAAGGTAGCTGCTTTGGTAAAATCTGGGTGAAAGTTCCTAGTGCTTTTCCAGTTTGGTTTGGATTTGGTTTGCCCACTTCAAAAAAAATACAAATAAATTAAAATTCGAGTTAAAAAAAATTGAAAATAGTTGTGTTGTAATTAAATAATTCCAGGGAAAAATATTTGTGTGTAGAATAAAAAGAAATATATATATATATGTACATCTTCCACTTTCCAGTTCTGCTGCAGTTCCCCCTAAACTGCTGCTGCTTGCTCCAATCTGCTGCCTGCTTAACAGCGGAATGACAGGCAACATCTGTTTGTATAGCAGCCAAGATCAAGCCTTCAAATTTTTTTTGGCTCAGTTTCTTTTTTTTCTATTTTTTTTTTCTTTATTCTTTTTCTTTTTTTTAAAATTTTTTTTCCCCTCCCCCCGGAAAACTGTAAAAAAAGAAAAAAAAAAAAAAAGTCAAAGAAAAAGTAAAAGCGCACAGCGAGATCCTGAAAGCGACTCAAGTGAGGCAGCAACTATTTCCCCTTGAGTTATTTCAAGGTAGAGTACTTCGAGGAGAGCTCTTTCCCCTCTCTCCACCCACCGTCACCTCCTCCCCTGCTCTCCCCATCCTTCTCTCTTGCCCCACGCTATTAATAAAGTATCACACGAAGTGGGAAAAAGAAGTAATAATCCAACGTACCTTGATCACTAAAAGGCCACTCCCTCCTATGCGGAGGGAGGGGGGTTCTTCAGTAGGCAACTAAAAAGGAACTGTACGGGGAGGGGAATAACGGGACGGTTTCGGGGGACAGTGTTGCCACAATCCTCTCACTCTCTTTTTTTTCCCTCTCCTTTCCTCCATTTTACAGACTATAAAATATACATCATCCATATTTCCAAAATAAATTGTTTTAAAATAAATAAATATGGGGGGGGGGGGAATCATAAAAAAATGAGCCCAGCTCCAAGTACAATTCAAATGACCAACAATGTCAGTCTACTGCCAACTCTGTGGCAAATCGGGAGAAAGCACAATAATTCCACATGCTGAGATGTGAACAACTGGAAAGCAACCAACTCTCTAGAAGTCACAATGAAAACTAGTACGATGCCCCCACCCCCAACCCCCTCTGCCATCCCTTTTGGAGTCTCCTCCCTCCAGGGACAAAAAAAAAAAGATGGAAAAATAAGCCACTAATACAACAAAAGGAAAAGGAGAAGGAAAAACAACAACAAGACCATCAACCGGAGCTATTTAAAAACTCAGGGAATGTTTTATTCACTGGTGATTTCGGACAACGCTCCCTGTGCACACACACACACATACACACACGCACACCCCTCCCCGACATGCAAAAAAAGACACCAAAAAATCAGGCAAGTTGCTAAGGAGACTTGTGTAAACTCAGAATACAGGCACATTTCTGGCCTTTCCCCCTATATTCCATCTTGTATTCCGATCACGCACCACTGCGGCACGATTGCACCAATGCACTGCATTAATCTTGGCCTTAAACGGGCTGACTGGCAAAGCAAACTGTGTGTATATATCATCTTTCAAACTTAACAAGT
>JANRGW010039114.1:0-15146 GCA_024733675.1 Psilopsiagon aymara
GGGTAGGGGGGGAGGGATTTAGTTAATAAAAATAGCACAAATTGACTATTTTAGTCTGTTTCAAATATAGTGCTGCTGGGAGATGCCAGAGTCATTGTTCCCAGACACAGTGCATTTCCTGCTGTCACACCAAGTCTGTGCAAAGCTGGATTTTAACACAACCCCCCGCCCCCATAACCCTGTGTCTTAACCTGGACCAACCACTTCCCATACCCACCAGGAGCAGGGACACACACCCTCCTCCCAGCACCACCATCTCTGTTCTACACCTTGAGTAGCCACATTCTCCTACCAAGGAAAGGAATTGCTGTGATTTACTCACTCTCCTGACAAAAGCACTGGCTCCCATCATTTGTGGTGCTTTGTTTTGTGACCAGAGGAAAAAGATGACAGATGGATACCAATCTCACGCAAGCCAATAGTTTCTGGTCAAAGAAGAGGCTTGCAGTTAATCTGACAGCTTAGGAAGCAAGAGACTCTGGAAAACGACTTATTCTCCCTTGGGAAAAGTCCCTAGACATGAAATCTGTGACTGCCCCACAGTCAAGGTTGGTTAGTTATTCCTTGTAATGATGATTAACCCTGATACATAACAGAGGGAAACAAGCATCTCAAAGGGAACATCCCTTCTTACTGTACCCTCTGAAGCATGACAGGTCATTTACAACTCCTTCCAAGGTCAAAAAGTGACTTAAACTGACCCACAAATAATTTTATACAGATGAATAAACTCTGTAGAAATACTTCTCAAGGGGTTTATAGCGATGAAGACACAGGTACTGGAACAGGCGCCCAGGCACTTGGTTTCTCCAGGTCAGGATCCCGTAACACGTGTCCATAACAGAACTGATTTCAGGTGGAATGCTTCCCCAGGCCCTGCCCCTCCCAGTCTCTGCTGTAAATGCTCTGCTCCTGAAAACATGTGCAGACGAAGGCTCAAGGAAGACCTTAAAGCAGCTTCCAATACCTTAAGGGGCCTGCAATAAACCTGGAGAAGGGCTCTGGACAAGAGCCTGCAGGGACAAGACAAGGGGAAGTGGATTTAACCTGCCAGAAGGGAGACTGAGATGAGCTCTTACCATCTGGGAATGACAGGACAGGATGAATACATGAGTCCAGCTGGGAGAGGCGCTCCAGCAAGGGGGCATCGTACTGGATTTCCAGAGTTGGTGCACTTCGAGTGCCACACAGAGCACATGAAGGGTTCACATCACAGCTACATCGCACCAGGCTGTTCCGATGGACCTGAACAGGGGACAGAGAACAGCATCAACATACCAGAGGTCGGAAGGCTCTCTTCCCATGCTCCATTGGACAGCTCATGAAAAGCATCCTGAAGGCTGTTGGGTTTTCTTTGTTGGGGTTTATTTTACTTACTTTGTATAAAACCTGTTCATTTAAACTGGACTCACTTTGCACAAACACAGCTGAGAACCGCTACTCACCAGCACAGGCAGTTCCACATCTACCCAATTGGACTAAAAGGGTTTGATTTTATCTAGGTTGAAACCTCATTTATAAAAACCATGAGGCAGCAGAATTCAGCTGTCGGAGAGGGGGAATAAAAGAAAAGCCCTTTGAGTTCAGATGGGTCAAAGAGATACCACTGTATGCCAAGCCATCTGCTGACACTTAGAGGCACATCTTTAAGGAGTGAAAAAGGGTGGGTTTTGAGCTCCTATTCAGAGATTTATAGACTTTATACAGACATTATTTATATGAAACCAGTGTAGGCAGATGCACAACAGGATGTATATCCCATACAGACACAACAACCCATGATGCATCGAAGTGGAGCCTGCAGAAGTCTGTTCTGCGGCTAGCAATACCCAAGTAATTTCAATTAATGACATCAGTGACAGAAGAGGTATCTTTTATCCTTAGCAAGTAACAACAGAAGTGGGAAGGGCTGGAAGCACCTCGAAGGGAAGAGCTGGATACACACTCATGGTTACAAATTAAGAGAAACAACCCAAACCAAATCAAGTATCATTTGCTGAGGGCAACTGCAACAAATGGGCACTACAGTGCCCAGTGAAGAGGAGGAAGAGGGAACTAAGCAGCAGTTGTGCCCAGAGGATCTGGTGGTTGTTCTCGGTTAGACATGAGGATGAATCAGCAGTGTTGTACCATCACTGAGAATTAACACCCTGCAGGGCTTTACGAACAGGATGCTGTGCAACACAGGAGGCAACCCTGCCCATCAGGGCCTATGGACAGGCCAAGGGGAATGGCTTTAACTGCCAGAGGGGAGACTGAGATGAGCTCTTAGGCAGAAGTTCTCCCCTGTGAGGGTGCTGAGCGCTGGCACAGGGTGTCCAGAGAAGCTGTGGCTGCCCCATCCCTGCAGTGCTCAAGGCCAGGTTGGACACAGGGGCTTGGAGCAACTGCTCTATGAAAGGTGTCTCTGCCCGTGGCAGGGGTTGGAATTGGATGAACTTAAGGTCCCTTCCAACCCAAACAAGTCTGGGACTCCATAATTCTCCCAAATAACTGGAGGAGTCCACAGAAATGCTCTGCTATCTACATCTTCTACCCTTTGGAACTGCTCTTCTGAACCATCTCTAAGTATCAAATGCAACTGATGAGTAGCCAAGATCTAACACAGAATTAACAGCCTCTTCTTCAAACACTGAGTGCACAAGTCAGCACCACCTATGTGATAGCTCATAAACTTCCAAATCACTGAAGACCTTGCCAGCAGTCAGTGCAGAGCTCTACCAGGTAAGACAGCAGATGAGCCATCAGTCAAAGCTAACTCAGCTCAACTGGAATCTATTTTGCTCAGAAAAATGTTGCTTTTTGAGCTTCTCTTTACAACCCCAACACCTGCGGAGTGAAAACCCCCAATCCCTTGTGGTAAAGTTTGATTTGGAATGCTCTGACTCAAAAGTAAGTGGATTTTTGCCATTTCTGGTTCTGCAGTCATGAGAGCTGCATGCACAAAAAGGTCTTTATGGCTTCAACTTCAAACTCTATCCTCCAACTGACAGCTTATGGCATTCCTAAGAGAAATTAAAAAGATCGAAGCACAGTTTTTCCTCATACAGGCAATAAACTGCATTCCCACTGAATTCTGCGTAAGGGAGAGGAGTATAAAGTAAAAACCTGAATGAAAACAAAACCAGGAACAACCACAGCATTGAGCAGCGGATGCGAACACCATCACCTTGGCAGGCCCTCCTGCAAGACATCCCTCATATTCCAGGGCAGACAACTGTCATTCTCCTTTGAGCAAGTAGCAGCAAGTCCCTGGGGCTGTTTGTTCCTGTGCTCAGAGTTAAGGTTTCCTGATACTTGACCCTTCACAACTTACTTCAACTGCTCAGACTGGGACATAGTGAACTATCCGCCCTGACGTTCACCTCAGGCTGGTTGGCTTTAGAGAAGAAAACCCACACTAGAGTTTCAGTTCCCAAAACACGGAGATCTCTTCATGCAAAGAGCAAAAGCACGCTGGGCCAATGCAATCAGAACCTCATGAGGCTCTTTGGTGTGCATCCAAACCCCAACCAGCACTCACCTTTTTGGAAAGGGGCATGATGCTGCTCGGTCGAACAAGCCGCCGCTTCTTACAGCTCAGCACTGGGCGAGTGCGAGCTGCTACACACGTCCCATCCAAAGACGACGAAACCATGTTGAGTCGCTGCTTTTTATGCAAGAGCTCCTCAGCTTCCTGGCCATCTCCCTGAGCATGTTCTGCCAGGCCAGGCTGAAGACTACCCGAGAAGAGAAGAGAGCAGGGAAGATGCTGTTATTCATTCAACCACCCCATGTCACCCAGCAAGACCAGCCAGGGTCACAGTTCAGATCTTGACAAATTCTCTGCGTTTAAAGCATTGTAAGTTACAGCTTTTCTTAAGCCAACTCTCCTTTTTTGCTTTGACTTTTGTCACTTTCCACATGGAACCTTTGATAAAATCCCTCTGGAAGTTCTGAACAAAACCCCAGCATTTAAAGCCGGACACAGTGAGACCAAAAGCCACCCAGGATCTGAACAGCTTTAATCCTAGAACTCAGCCTGCCCCAGAACTACAGCTCAGGGCACCTTAAGACAACAGGTCCTGATGAGTTTAATGCCAGAGAGCACAAGACAGAGAACACACAATATTCTAGAACACTAAACCTCGCTGTAAACTTGATTCTGATGAGTATTTGAGAACTACCCCTCTATCAGCTCTCAGCAGTGCAATGTTAACATTGACCTTTCTGCTTTACCTACAAAGGCCTTCCCTGTCCACATGCAGCCACCCTGCTGCACCATGGCATCACTACCCCGGGCCACCTCCCAAACACAGCACAGTGCCTCATCTGCAGAACCTTTTCATGTGTATTTTACAAGTGTTTCATTTCTAAAAATGCAAACCATTAAAGCCCTGTGGTCTAAAGCTCTGCAGTTCAAAGGTTACAGCCATACAAAGGGCTCTGCTACAGCCTGCAGTGTTCCAGCTGCAGCAGTGAGTGAGTTGATCGGTGCTTGCACACGCTGCACCACTGCAGCATCCCTCCCACCTTAAGGTACTCAGCAAGTGCAGTGGGGCTGGCAAAGCTTCTCTAGCCACTATGAGGACTTTGAAGCACCGTGTGTTCAAGGGTTTTCAAGTGCTGCAGCCCTGACATCATCCTGTAGCACAGGAGGATTTCTTTTACTTTACCCACTTAAAGACTTCTCCTCCAAAGCAGCCTGGAGAAACACATTATTCAGAAAATCTTACTCCCTCGATCAATGGGATCTGGACTCCTCGGGATCTCCAGAAAGTGGGCCAGTGCTTAGAGACTCTCGTGAAAAACAACTGCAAGCAGGCTGCTAGCACCACTATTTGCAAGTGTATGGAAAACACCCATACAGGAAGAGTTTGGAACACGCTCACTGCATGGCTTCCCCCAGAATGCACCAACCTGCAGGGCTGGGCCATGAAACACGGCTCAGTTTAATGCTGTTTTCAGAAAAACAATGCAGCAGAAAACCTCAAGCAAGTCACATCCTCCAAATGTTCCCGAGCATCATCTACCACCGCACCAGAGACCGTCTGTACCATTACCCATCAACCAGCATGTTACCGGCCAGTTTCCAATGGGACTTTGTCAAGATCATAAAAATCAAACTCTTCCCATAACATGCGAGCAGCTTATGTGCTAATAACTCCATTAACTCACGTGTTAATAACTCCATTGACAGGTCTTGGTGCTCCACAGGGCTTGGTGGGGTGGGAGTCAGGAGTATTTGCAGCAGAAATACCCAAGTTCTCCAGCGGCTGGGATCCAGAAACACCCTAAGGAAGGATGAGAAAGATCAGGAATTAATAACAGCAGCTGCTTAAACTGCCACAATGTCCTTCTTCCCAGTTTCTAGTGGAGGATTCTGCACTGGGTTTCCTCACAGGACTTCAAAACAAGGGTTCAGAAGCCACTACATGAACAGGAGACCGGAGGTATAAGGACTTCTTTCGGAGCAGCTCTGGAAGAGCGCGGTACAGGACAGGGCTTTCAAGGACTTCAATTCCCTGCAGGCAACCACTGAGGAGTATGAAAGGCCAAGGTCTTTAAGGAGATTTTTACATCTTGTCTCAGTAGTGCAAACAAGTTTATAAGCCCCTGTAAACCTCACAGGAGGCTTCTGAAGCTTGATGTTGTGCTCTAAGCCACGGCTGCAAGCTCCTGTCGAAGCACTTTGAGGGAAAACAGGAGGGGAGGGAGAGTGGAACAGACCTGGACTTGCATTTTAACTACCTACCTGTGCAAACCTGGTCCAAACAGCACTTTAAAAAGTATGTTAAATGAGTATGCACACAAGCTGTGGGTTTGGGATATAAGGAGGCCAACTCTGTAAAGCTAAAACTGCCGGATAAACAGCTTTTTGACAGAGGAAAGAAGTGAAAACTAAGCTAAAGACACAGAGCTCCCTGCTTTACTCTGCTGTGAGCAGCAGTTACTGCATTGCCACAGCACTGAATGGCTGCACATCTCCCACTGCAACTGGCCTCCACAGGGGGACTGTCAGTGCAGCTTCCAAGGACACACAGGCTTTGCACCTCCTGCAAGTGACATTCCTGCTCTCCACCCCAGCACATGCCAGTGTGGACCAGCATGTTCATATCCCTGACACTCATCCCCCCCCCACCTCATCCCTGAAGCCCCTTCTGTTTTCAGAGAGCTCCTCCTCCTCCCCTGGTTAAAGTCATTTCTTCTCTCGTGCTGCTTCCCACCAGTGCCTCTCGAGCTGGGTTTCCCCTGCGCACACACAAGGCCAATGATGCAGTTCAAGTACTACTGAAAAAGACAAAAGGAAAGGTCTGACTTCTCTCCATCGAGATGCTTCCACAGCCCCCTGCTTGCCACATACTCCATCTCCAAAGCATCAGTGCTGCATTGATTAACATCTTTCCTGCAGTCACTCCCCAACTCAAGGAACAACTACAATCAGGTGCTGGACTAACGGTTTCCAGCACAGCAGAGCCCTGACTCACCCAGGGGAGAGCTATTTCTACCACCACAGACAACTTCTGCCTGTAGCCTCTTGCAGAAGCTTTGCTGCAGCTCTCCCGGTGCAGGATCAGACCCATGGGCTCATCTCTGACACACAGCCAGAGCAGGGGTGGAGTAAGATCACACCAGGAGCATGAGGTGAGCCCAAAGCAGCTCCCTGTGAGGTGAAGCCAGAGCAGGAGCTGAAGGTTCTGCTGGTTTCCAGCAGCTTGGCAAGGCTGAGCCTTCACATGACACCTCTGCCGGAGGCACCCCTGGCGCAGGAGGGCGGCTGCACATGACTCATCAGCTCTGCTGCAACAGGGCATTTGTTTTCTCCTCCAGAAAGGGTCGTTAAGGAGGAACTTCCCTCTTCCCAAAGAGCTGTCTCCATCGTGGTTCAAGGCGGGAGTAGAGGGTGACCCCTCTTGCTTCCTGCAGGGAGCTGGAAAGCATCAATCCCAAGTCTCTTTATCAGAAAGAGCCCAGGCTCACTTTATCACACTGAAGATGGGTGTTCCCTATCACTGCTCTGACGTGTGCAACAGGAAGCAGCAGGACTGCAAGAGCTGACATCTCCAGTGCTCTTGCACCACCTCCTCCTGGATACGCGTCTCAACTGTGTCTTCCTCCGGGGCTGGTGCCCCAGGAGTGTTCCTCACGCAAGGATCACATTAATGCTCCAGACTGAGCTCTTCTCTCTGTTCTGGGAACACTGGAGGTCTGAAGTGCAGGTCTTTAGCATCCTCAGGTCTCTTGGGGGGTGCCTAAGATGCAGCTTTGGCACATCTGCCAAAACATCCTGGTTTCATTGCACATGAAACCAGGAACTGCAGACTGCCAGGGGCTCTCACAGCAGTAAAGAAGCTGTGTGCTGGCAGGCAGTCACAGCCCAACACCAAGAATGACAGAATGGTCTGGGTCGGAAAGGACCTCAAAGCTCATCCAGTTCCAACCCCCTGCCATGGGCAGGGAGACCTTCCACTAGACAAATACTAAACTGCCTGTTAGCTGCCGTCCAGCACATTGGTACTCCCTCATGTTCCCCAAAACCCAAACAGGTTCAGATCTTCACCTGTGACAAGATATAAACCCCTAATGCAGGGAAAAACCCGACAGAAATACTCCATCCATATCTTTTCTCGTTTCCCACTCAATGTTAAGTGCCCCCCCTTGCTGCTCCAGTGATGAACCCATATCAAAAGCAGAGTTCCTTCTTCAGGGCTTTGTGTTATCCTTGCCTTCAGGCAAAAAAACTTCTTCACCTACTCAGCTTCCAGTTCCCAACAGACATTCATAGGTCTTCTCTGCGAGACCTTCCCTCCACTGATGACAGGATTAGTTCCTTCTAGGGATGATCAACCCTATCCCACATATCAAGCCAATGCCTGAGGACATGTATCCTGCTTTCTTGCCAGCCGAGGGAGGTACACATGAGTGGACGAGATCCAAAGAGGAGCTGGAGATGGGACAGGACGGATTCCTCCCCTTACTCCATGCTGCACATGTGTTTCTACTCTGCCAGCTGGGAGGGAAAGAGGGGGAGGAAAGGCAAAGGAAGCACATCTAATTCTGAGCAGCCCAAAGAATGCCACAACAATAAGCACTTCTCCAGGAGAGGCCCAAGAGATACCCTTCCAGTAAGTGTCCTGACGCAGCAGGAATGGTCTCTGGGCTAATCTCTGGCCTGGAGCAGCTGAAGGCTCTGACTCAACACCCCACCCTTCTGAGCAAGTCTAATTAAGCACAAGCCTTCCAGCAGCGGGTGTAGAAGCCTGGAGGTGCCTGCAGGCAGCGTACCTATAGAGATTATGCCTAAACCAACCTAAACCAGGACAAAGAGATGATTTTTTAAGTATATGGAATTGTCTTTAGCGAAGTCAGGAGGGACTTCAAGCGCTTTCTGGGTTAAAGCACGAGATGCTGGAGGGCACACAACAGACGGCCATCATTGCTCCAAACCAGTCCGTGTCATGCCAGTGGGTCAATCCCGATCTGTAGCAGCCCCAGGCATCCTGACTTTCCAGCCTCTGCTGCTCCTCCAGTGTGGCTCAGTTTTCACCCGGATATGTCAGCTGTGAGCAAAACCTGGTCCTTGTACCCAGTTACACAGAGGAGTTTGGGGCTCAGCTAATTACAGACTTACATTCCAAACACGCATCTGAGAGCCAGTGTCAAACAAGGAGACATCTGATTACAATCACTCATAACAACCCCTTTGCGCTCTGATGTGAATAAAACATCTCACACTATTCCATATTATCATTCTGTATGAGGAGAACCCTGCCCAAGAGCTGCCAGGGATGGGAGAAAACACTCCAAGGACAGCTTTAGGGTCACTTTTAGGGAAACGCTGGATCTGGATCAATTACATTGAATATTGGTCCATGAAATTCAAGCAGGCCCCGTGCAGTGAAACGGTTTCTTCCCATCAGGACGGAAAGCAGGAGCTCTGCAGCTTGGCAGGCAGAGCTGAAGCCACGGAGGGACCACCCTTCTTTTAGTACTATAGCACAACTTCAAAATCCTCCGCTGGAATACGTCGATGCGTCCCACAGGATCAAAAGTAATCACAGCCAGGCTGAACAGCACCACCGAGCCTCCAGTCTGTGGCCTACATTTCTGCATTAAATAATAAATACCTGGCACTCCGCATAGCTTGCAGGGCATCTCACTGAAATCATTAGTTCCCTTTCCAAGGGGTGACACTCAGGCAGATATTAATAGCCGCATCTTCAGAAGCCTTTGCTAATTGTGCTGCTCTCAGTTTGAAGTACTTTTTTGCTAGAAGGAGAGGCTTAGTTAAGATTTTTAAGCTTCACCAAATGTGAATCCGTATTACAAATGTACCCTGAGGAACTCTGCTCTAAAAGGTGATTAAATCCTATCGTTTATTAACCCCCAAATAATGTGGGAGGGGGTGAGCTCCATGGAGCAGCCGATCAGCAATTCCTACATGCAGTGCCACACAGAGGCGCTTCTGCAGGAGGCCAGCCCCATGCTGGACACACAGTTCGAGCATCAATCTCCACCACAGCTTAAAGGTAGAACCTCCCCTACCCCACATTCATGCAGGTGAAGTATCTGGACTCAGTCACTTCTGGTGCTTGCACTTACCAGCCGGTCAGCCCCAGGCTCCAGCTTAACTTCAGCGCTAACGGGACGGGATGCATCATCTACTGCAGGATCAGGGGGTGATGCTTCACCAAGAACTATCAGCCCCTGGAAGAGAGGGAAGGGAACAGGAATTAACTGCAGGTCCTTTGGTCTCAGCAGGGAAACTGCTCATCCATCATCCATCCTCCAGGAACTACAACCGCTGCCCAGCCAGGCCTCCATTCCCACTGTGTTCATCAGCTACGATGCCAAACCCTGTCTCCTACTGCCTGGATTTTCCTGACAATTAAACTGAACTCAGAGGGGGAAGGACAGAGGCTGACTCCAGATCCAAGCCTTCAGCCCATTAACAGGAGACAGTTAGCTTCCTCTTGGGCAAAACTGCTGCCATCCCACTTCCATCCCACTTCCCACCCTTCCCGCATGGCAGGGGCTCAGCATGCTGTGTGCCAGCAAAACCAGAGAGCATTCCAGAGAGCATTTTGCTGTAGTGCCGAGCAGGAAGCGACTGCTTTCACAGTACAAAGTGGAACTCACCACCAGAGCCAAGCAAACAGGTTTGAATGGGTGCCAAAAATGATCAGCCAAACTTCTTACTGCGAGCAGATTCTTTTCAAAGAAGTGATATTCCCCAAATTCAATAAGGAAAGAAACCCACTGATAAACAAGCCTCTGCAGTAAACCAAGCGGGACAAAGCCCAGTGGCAGGGGCACTGCTTTATCAGGCTTAACATATGCTGTCCTGTTTGTTTGAAGTGGAGCTTACTCTAAAAGTAGGACTGGTTTCTCTCTGAGCGACACAAAGTGAACCAAAATCACTGTCATGATGTATACTCTGAGCTCTAGTATCACAAAGCAGGGTAAAACGTGCATGGGATTCGGGATGGTGGAACCCACAGGCCAGGAAAACAGTCCAGGACAAAGAGAAGCCAGAACAAGTGTGTGTTTGGACAAACTATGGGCAGGGCTGCTCAGATGAAGAACAGGCAGCTCAGTATCTGAAAACAATCCTGGAGGTTACACAGTGTGGCACAAGAAAGTGAGTCTGGAAGGGAACCTGGGCACGTTATGCGGAGGGAGGAGAGAGCGACAACCCAAGTCCACAGATTCCCCATGCCATGGCACATGGGCATGGAAGTACCTCATAAGGCTCATCTTATGCCTTGACACAATCTTCTATGCAACAGACTGGTGGCTTTCCAGAAAGACAGTGGTATCCCATAGATCAGGGATACTTTATCTAAGGTCAGTTCATAAGCTAAATACAACTGCACGTGGCCTCTGACCAGCACTGAGGGAGCAGCCAACTCCTGGGATAAAGATGATTAGAAAATCGGAGTTTTCTGGCATCAGAAACAACCACAAGGAGTTCTGCCTCCGGTTTGAAGGAACAGGATGAAGGGAGCTGCTCCATGCCTCAGAAAGGAGCAGTGACTCGTTCTGTATACTACAGCATTTGTAAAGTCTGTCCCTTTAGTGGGACCTCAAAGCAGAGCCTTAATGCAGCCTTCCCTGGCACACAAGTTTGGGTCTCATGCTCTCATCCAGAAGCTGCACTGCCCAAACCTCCCATGACAGCCAGTTTTAAATCTCCCTTATTTAGATGCTTCTCAATAATAGAGAAGAATTAGAAGGGCAACATCAAATTTCCAGCTCCCTTTCAGGAAGGGGAAAGGAGCAGCAGCGGATCTGTATCATTCCAAGGTCACGCAGTACTTGCTTTTCACCAGCATTCTCCAAAACAAAGGAAAAAGAAAGACTTCCTCCAATCTATGTGGGCAAATTTGCGGCTTCCTTACTCCCCATTTTCATCACCAATTACAGTATTAATGACAAGTCAATTGTACAGGTCTCAGAGGCAGATACAGAGATAGCTCCAGGGTGTCTCAGCCCCGCAACAGTCAGCAGCTTCTGCCAAGTGCCTAACGGGTGAGGAAGAGGAGTGACACATCAGAAAGAGATTGAGTGTCCTGAAGAGCCCTGCAGAGGGACAGCAGCATCTCTTACCATGCCCTAAGCCTAACATACCATTGGAGACACAGGAAGCTCATGTGAACGCTGTAAATTCCTCCAGTGAGAGGCTCCTCCTAACTCCTATCCCACCCTTCCCATCACTAGTTTTGCTTGCCTCAGCAGCTCCAACAGGAGCACAGCCCTTCCCATGGGACAGGCCACACACACATCACAGCAACTTAAGGGAACACAGCGAACCCATCTCAGATGGCTTAGGAACAAGTCGAACCCGGGTCTGTGGAGATGATGTGCAAAACAACCCCTTCTTGAAGGGGTTTTGGCCACTGTATTACAACCAAGCCCTTCAATCTTAACTTACCTCTTATTCTATCTAAGAGTGGAACTCATAGGAGACACAGAAAGAGAGGAAAAATGCTCTTTGTTCCTTCCAAACCCAGAGCATCTGCTGCCCACACATACAGGGGGGCAGAGACTGCCTGGGGGGGACAGGGACCGGCACGTGCCACATCCCACCTCGTTGTGAAAAGAAACAAAACCACCTCATTACTTTCGTGGACATTCAGTCCCTTAAATTAACTGTAGCTGCTCTTCAGAACCAAAGGCACAACAGCACATTACAGCTACCATTGAACACAGCCTCACTGATGTGTTGTTTTCCTCGTGTCTCACCAGGCTCCAGCTGAGCCAATCCCAATGTGCTGAAAACACAATTACTGCTGAGACACCCAGGTAGCAGTCTGTACCTTCAAAACAGGAGGTTATTTGTGACTGCCTGGTCCTTCTCCTGCTTTGAGTTACCAAGTGATGCATCTTGAAGGCTACACTGCCATGTGAACCTTCAAGTATCAAGGTAACTAACCTAAAAAGAGAATAAACCAGAATAACAGCTTTGAACTCCTGCAGCAGCTACACTTTAACCTCCTCATGGCCAAGCTGGAGTTAAGTTATGGTGAGAGAAACAACAAGGTGTCACCAAATTCTTAGCATTGTTGCCCTTGTACAATTGGAAGCCAAATCCATCCTAACCAGGCTCCTGTATTACTCATTTCTCTGGTCTCCTACATGTGCTCCAAGCTGCTCTTCTGACTCTCACTCTGAGGTTTTTATTGATGAAAACAGAGCCTGTTTTATACTGCCACCAAGACAACCACAGCTGGATGCAAGCAGTGATCTCCACGAGGTCCTATCAGAGAGATGGGGTATTTGATACCCACTTTCTTACTCAGACAACAGCCACAACCAGATCCTCACCATGTGAACTCTGCTGCTACTGGAAGTGGCAATGCTCTACCTTAAATTCATATAATGGGTTATCACAGCTGAGGTGTTTTGTTCAAGCAAATCAAGAGAGGTGACATCCTGTTTGCTGAAACCTCAGATGTACTTTTCAAGCCTGACACCATACTGTGATGTTCTCCTTTCAGACTCAGAGCCTGCAACTGCTGGTAAAACCATAGGGGATGCCTGCAGTCATGATCAGGCCTTTTCATGAGTCTGTCAAGTTGTCATCATGTGGTGAAAGCGCTGAATCTTCCACTTCATTAGATGAGTTTCCTCATTTCTTTCATTGCTTGATTTTAGCATATAAATGTTTAGCTATTTGGCACTTAGAAACCATCCTGCACGATCAGCTTTTTCAGACAGAAGGAAGACGATCCTTTCTGAAACTGGTTCCTTAACTGGACACACAGCCCGCTTCCCAGAGGCCTTCTGCTCTAATCTGGGCTCTGTGCTGCATTCAGCTCTTCCACCTAGTCACACACAGCCCTCCCTCCCTCCAATAGCCTGTTTTTCTACATAGCTGCGTAGATGTCCCCTCTCCCTGCCCTGCCTGTGCTCTCTGCCCTCTGGAAGCCTCCCCACCACCCCCAGAGCATCACCCATCTTGGGAAAAGCATTTGCGAGGCTCTGAATTCCTGAGGATCTCGAAGTTGATGCAATACCATGAGCCTTCTTGCCACAAACTCCAGGCATGCCTCGCTTCAAGGCCTGACATTTAGATGTGCATGCCTGAACTAGTCTTGGTAACAATTCCTTCCTCATCCCCTCTCTGCTCTCCCCCATTCTCCTGCCATCTGAGACCAAGTCTGAAAACAGTAATTCCTTCCACAGACAAAGGTCAGCACCTAGGAACAGTCGTCTATGCTCCAGACTCAATTTTGAGCCTATGCTATGTGATTACATCTGAAACTAACTTCCCCCACAGTTCTCTCCCTTCCCCAATGAGTCTCTTGTGAAATTGTTCCTTATCCCCATCTTCAGCTACTCCCCAAAAGAAATAATGGGAAGGCTTTAAAAAGAAATCAAATAAAGAGAAAGGCTCAAACCATGCATGTAACAACAGTCCTGTTCAGTACCTAAAGGCTGACTTCAGAGGAAGGTATTGCGCTCCATGTTACCCTACTGAGCCAGTGAAAAGGACCACACTCTGCAATCAGCCACAACTGTGCACCATGCTTCGTGAGAGATGCAGGGAGAAAGGATCAGCCTTTGCATACGTGCCCTCACTGCTCCAGAGGAGAGAGCCATTAGGAGGCAGACAAAGCAAGATCCCCGGTGCTCACCTTACTGGCTCTGATCTGCTTGTAAATGTCCGTTTGCTGCCGGATCCGGTACTCCAGGTCCGAGACGTGGGCTTGGAGCCAATTCCAGCGACTGACGATGGCTGCACGGTCTGCTGCCCACCTCCACTCTGCCCTTCGCCTCCTGGGAAAACACAGAAGGGAAGGGGGGATCATTCTGAGTGTGATTTTAATTGCACAGTGCCCTTGCAGACCAACAGCCCCCACCCGAGTGCTGTGGCTGGTACCACAGAGCCACTGAAACCATGCCCCACCGAGCTGCAGACATGCTACCAAAGCCAGCATTAAACCAACCTTTAGTACCCAGTGATGGAGCCCTGCCTTTGCAGGTGTAAAGACTGCCTTCCACGCTTAACTGAAGCGGCAGCTCCAGCCCTACCTGGCCACATCTGCCAGACCCGCTTTTCCGAGTCTTGGAGGAAAGAACCCCTCTGTCCTCCCCCTTCCTGCAGACGGCCTTTTTCAAATGAGACTTCTGCCATCTGAAGCCACAGAGTGTGTCTGAACACCAGCGTGTTCTACATGGCACAAATACCCTTTTACTGGTGCGTGGACTACACACATTGCATTTCACAGTCAGCCCTTACAAAACCCTTACTCTGCTACCGCACTCCAGAGCAGAAAGGAACACAAAGATGGCAAGGAACGTGTAAACCTACAGCTCTGATCTCTCACATTAAATGCCATAGCATCATGAAAATACACCCTAAGCATCCTGATTCTGGTAAACAAATATTAAGGCTACCCAGCAAGAAAGAAAACCACACCATGGTGGAGAAACAAAGCATCAGGAAGCCCATGCACAAATCCAGTGCCCCTACACAAAGCCTTTGCCACATCTTGATGTTTGGCAATTAAGAAATCATAAAATCTCAGCCTGGTTTGGGCTGAAGGGACCTTAAAGCTCTTCCAGTCCCAACCCCTGCCATGAGCAGGGACACCTTCCATAGAGCAGTGCTCCAAGCCCCTGTGTCCAACCTGGATTGAGCACTGCAGGGATGGGGCAGC
>JANRGW010039115.1:340-30891 GCA_024733675.1 Psilopsiagon aymara
AGCCCCAGGGCCCGGTGAAGCCGTGCGGGTGTCCCCGGGCAGGCGGTGCTGGGGGTGCAGGTGGTGGTGACCCTGCTGGCCGCCAGCCTCATGCAGAAGATGGCCCCGCACTGGTCCTTCGCTCGCTGGCTGCTCTGCAACGGCAGGTACGTGGCGCATCCGTGATCCATCCCTCCCCGCTGGTGACCGTGGGGACCCCCGCGGACACCGCACTGCTCCCTTCCAGCCTGCACCGCTACAAGCACCCCTCGGATGAGGAGCTGTGCGCCCTGGCAGGGAAGCAGCGCCCCAAGGCCAAGCGGGACAGGTCAGTGCAGCTCCGGGCTCTGCCGGGCACAGGGGCTCACAGCAGCTCCTGTCGGTTGTGCTGATGAAGTCACCCCGGTGCAGCGACAGCCTCAGGGGGGCTCGGGGCAGGTGCTGGTGACAGGGAGCCCCAGGCTGGGGGTGTGCCACCACGTAACAGGCTTTCGGCACCGTGGGACTCATGGGATAAGCCAACTCTTTGACGGTCATCCCCAGCTTGGGTTTCCCTTGCAGAAGGATGAACGGCATGATGGATGACAAGCCCCTCTCTGTGCCCCGGGACATCGACCTCCGCCTGGACACCAGCCCCATCACTGCCGTGGATGCTCTTGGTAACCCCCTGTTGTGCTTTAAGCCACAAATCACGTGGTTTGCTCACTCACTCCCCCCTCTTTCTTCCCCCCCTGCTCCAAGGGGGGTGGAATGGGGAGAAGAATCAAAAGAATGTAACTCCCACGGGTTGAGATAAGAGCAGTCCAAAACTGAGGTATAACACAAACCACTGCTGCTGCCACCAATAATGATAATGACCAGGGGAAAACAAGGGAAGAGGATACAACCGCTCACCACCCGATGACCGAGCCATGAATTAACTCTTCTGGGTTCCTGCCCCCAGTTTTTCCATCCTGGGCATGCTGCACTGTGGTATGGAACACCTCTTTGGTCAGTTTGGGTCAGGTGCTCTGTCTCTGCTTCCTCCCGTCCTCCCCTCCTCCCTGGCAGAGCGTGAGGCTCAGCAGGTCCTTGGTCAGGCCAAACATTCTAAGCCGTAACTGAAAGCATCGGTGTTATCAGCGCTGTTCCCTGGCCCAAAGTCAAAACCACAGTGCTGCACCCGCTGCTGAGAAGGAGAAAAATGACTGCTGCTGCTGAACCCAGGACACCCCCATGCACTCGCTGCTCCCTCTGCATTGCCCTGGGCACAGGACCCCCTGTGAATGCCTGCAGCACGGTGACATATCCCTCTGTCACACAGTGCTGCGTTATTTCCTGGACTACCAGTGGTTTGTGGACTTTGCTGTGTACTCCACCGCTGTGTACATCTTCACTGAGGGCTACTACTGCCTGGTGGACCCCCAGAAGGAGATGAACATCGGGGTGCTCTGGTCCCTGCTGACGGTTATCTTCTCCGTGTATCCTTTTAGTGACTTTTGGGGTGTGATTGTCACCACCCGCCAGCTCCAGGCTGCTGGTGGCAGGGGAGGGAACCCGCCGTCCTTGGCTTTTCCCCATTAAAAGCCACTTGAGATGGAAAACTTCAGTTTATGGATTTACAAAGCACTCAGGGATGAGCTGTAAAGGTGCCCAATGAGAACCTTCCTGCAGAGAAGGTGCCACCGGCCTAAGGATGCAGATGCTCTTTGATGTGCTCATGAGCAGGGGGTCCTGCTGGTGTTGGTCCTGAAGCTCCTGGTTTCCTTGACATCCTCCCCTCACGTGCAGCAAGGTTTTCTTCATGGTGATGCGCCATTACTTCCGCTCAGAGGAGGGGGGTGAGCGCTCCGTCTGCCTCACCTTCGCCTTCTTCTTCCTTCTCCTCGCCATGGTGGCCTTGGTGATCCGTGAGGACTACCTGGAGTTCGGCCTGGAGCCCGGTGGGTGAGGGGGACTGGGGAGAGGCAGGTGGGCAGTGGGGGGCTGCGAGCACCCCACTCAAGGGGGTCACTCCCTGCAGCACTGGCTGGAGTCAGCACCAACCTGGAGAGCATCCTGAAGCAGCGGGGCTGGGAGTGGACGTGAGTTGATGGGGAAATGGGGTTTCCAGGCGGTTATTCGGAGGTTCTGGGGTGGGAACCCGTCCAGGGTTCACTGGGGATGGGGCCAACCCATCCCCTCCTGCATTACCCCCTTCCTCTGCAGGCTGCCCGTCGCCAAGCTGGCCTTCAAGCTGGGGCTGGTGGCCCTGTGCTCCTTCCTGGGTGCCTGCCTGACCTTCCCAGGGCTGCGCCTGGCCCAGACACACCTCGACGCTCTCCGGATGGCGGCTGACAAACCCCTGACCCAGTGGGTGAAAGCTGCGGGTGGGGAAGGAGCTGGGGGGGTCAGTGCTGGAACCCCCGCAGACCTGTGGCTGCAGAGCGTGGAGGGTTGGTGGTGGGAGAGGGTGGAGGAGCCACGGGTGAGGACTGGTCCCTGTCTGTGGGGGGGGGGAGTGGCGGCACAGGGGTCGGGGATGGCTTTGCTGCAGGGTCCTGCTCCATGGGAGTTTCCTGGCGCCCATCCTCGTGGTGGTGATGTGGATCAAGCCCATCTCACGGGACTTCCTGCTCCACGCACCCATGGGCAAGCAGACAGTGCAGATGTAAGTGTGGCTCCAGCAGCAGGGCCAGCCGTGCCCCAGCATCCCTGTGTCGAGGGGAAACTGAGGCACGGGTGCCCAGGCCACCTCGCCCAATACCAATAACTCCCCATCCTTCCCACCACCACCTCTGTCATCAGACACCCTCTGGGGTGCAGGGGGGTTCTGGACCCCGCATCTCCCTGACAGCCCCTTGCTCTTGGCCCAGCATGTCGGACTCTGCCTACAACACCCTGCGCCTCTGGACCATCATTGGCCTCTGCCTGCTGCGCTTGGCCGTCACCCGGCATCACCTCCAGGCGTACCTGGGCCTGGCCGAGCGCTGGGTGGAGCAGATGAGGAAGGAAGCCGGGCGCATCCCTGTCCTGGAGATCCAGCGCAAGGTCTGGATGTGGGAGTTGGGATGGGAGCGGGGTTCTGCCTCCGGCCTCCTCTGATCCCCGCTGCCCACAGATCACAAGGATTTACTGCTACGTTTCCGTGGTCAGCCTGCAGTACCTGGGACCCATCATCCTCACCTTCCACTGCACACTGCTCCTCAAGACGCTGGGTAAGGAGATGGTGGCATGTGGGAATGTGGTGGGGCTTAGGAGGGGCAGGATGAGACCTAGAAGTCATCCTCAAGTCATCGGCATCCCTAGGTTCTCAGGTCATGGTTTGCATTTGGCATGAACATAATGCATGCAGCGAATGTGCTGGGTCTCAGCCATCAGCACATCTGCAGCACGAGGATGGGGCCACAGCGCTGTCCCCTCTGTCCCACAGGGCACCACTCATGGGGGCTGTACCCGGAGCCCCCTCCCGTGCCCGCGGCAGTGGCAGTGGCCCCGTGGCGCCCTGGTGCTGAGGATGTGCGTGCCGCGATGGAGCAGATCACGGCCGTCCTGGGCGGCATCTTCACCCCCCTCTTCTTCCGCGGGCTCTTCGCCTTCCTCACGTGGTGGGTGGCCGCCTGCCAGATCGTCACCAGCCTCTTCGGCCTCTACTTCCACCAGTACCTGGCAGCCTCCTGACTGGCGGAAGCCTGGGGGGCACCAGCGCTGCCCGGCTGCTGGTCCCTTTGCTCCGGCCTCAGCTGGCTTCCCTTGGCACGTGGACACTCACGCTGGGGACATTTCGGCTGCCAGCTCTTGGTGTGATGGGGTTTTTGCCTCCGGGTCAGCGTGAGCATCGCCTGCTCCTGCCACCGATCACCACCGTGCCTGCTCTGACCCTGCTGCCGCTCCCGGGTCCCTTCAGCCCTTCTCCCATTCCTGGCCCCGGGTGGTGATGGAGGAGCCGAGCCCTGGAGCTGGGTTTGCTGCTCCCTGCGCTGACCCGATGTGGGGACAGTTCTGCTGCTGGGTTCTGCTTGATGCAGAGGTTCCTGCCAGCCCTGGGCATTACACAGTGGGCAGAGGGCTCCATGGGCATCGCCTGTGTGTGCCAGAGCAGCAGTTTGTGCCAGGACTTCGGCGTTTGCCACCCATCTGCCTCCATTGGCCGGAGGTGAGTGTGTTTGTAGGGTCACTGCTCCGGCCAGCAGCGCTGGAGCTCCCTGGGTCGTCCTTCTGCTTCGTGTGAAAGCCTCAGGCTGGTTTAGAAATAAAGAAGTAACCCAGAGACTTCTTTGCCATTTGAAAATCTGCTGCTTTGGTGGCACTGTGCAGCCCTGAACCCCTCGAGTAGGGCAGGGGGGCCCACGGTGTGAAGGCCTTTGGGTGGGTGAGCAAGAACACCCCAAATGTGTTATTGCAGCAAGAAGAGGTCGAGATCTTGGCCGGGCCCTCATCACACTCATGTTCACCCATCACAGCCCAGCTCCGTGCCTGTTCCAGCTTCCCCACCGCCCCGTGGGTGCAGGTCCAGCTGCATGAAAAAGGATTAACAGGTCTGGGCTGCTCAGAAAAAGGGAGAGGGGCTCTGATCCTATTTGATAGCCTTGTAATGGACTTAATTCCCTTTTGCTAGGGACTGGGATGAGAAGGCAGCCCTGTGCCTGGTGTTAACAGGACTAATCCTGCCACCTCCGCCTGGTTCCCGAGTTCCAAGCTGCAGACACTGTAAAGACCCTTTGGCAAAAAAACGAGAGGGAAAATCCCCTTTGGCCACCAGCGGGAGCCCAGAGCAGCACCATCGAGCAGCACCATTGAGCAGCACGGAGCCAGGAGGAGTGTGGCTCCAGCAGCACTGCCAGTGAGCCATGGGTGGAAAGGTGCAAGGAAGAAGCGATTGCCCCAGGGCTGGGAGGAAGGGGACTGTCTCCAGCCCACAGTGTCCCATTAAAAGCCATCCCCGCTGCCTTGATGGCTCATTTATCTCATTCTCCTTCAGCATGGGGCAGGGCAGCGGGGCGGTTGCTAGGGCCTGGGGTTGTGCTGCATGCAGACACGCAGACAGTTCCTCCCCAGAGACCTGCCCAGACGTGACCCTCTCAGGCAGGGACAATGAATGATAGACTGGGCAAGAGCAGGAGACAGGCACAGGCACTGCCATTGGGCCACATCAACTGCAGGGAAGCCCCCCCCCCATGGTCCCTGGCCAGGATTATTTTCACTCTTTGCATCTTTGCTTTATTTAGAACATGGGACACGTTGGGCCCTGCAAAGGGTCACCCTCCGGCCCCAGCAGAGCCCCAACCACGGGGTTGTGTTGCTACAGAGGCTTTGCACCGGGATTTGGATGGGCCCCAGGAGTTTGCGTGGTGACCCCCATCCAGCCCTGCAGCACCCTGGGGCATCTCTACCTTTGGCTCCTGCAGGTGGTGAGGAGCCCAGGGATGGGGAAGCCCTCAGAACTCTTCCTTTGTGCCTGGGGCAGGGAGGGAAGCAGTGAGACCTCCCTCCATTCAAAAGGAGATGCCCTTGCCGCCCTGACTGCCTGCTCCAAGCAGGAAGCGCGCTGCAGGATGCAGCGAGAAACATCTGGCTTTAAACTGACTTTAACCGGACAGAGGGGAGATCGAGATGGGCTCTCAGGCAGAAGCTCTTCCCTGTGCGGGTGCTGAGGTGCTGGCACAGGGTGCCCAGAGGAGCTGTGGCTGCCCCATCCCTGGCAGTGTTCAAGGCCAGGTTGGACACAGGGGCGTGGGTCACCCTGCTCTGGTGGAAGGGACCCTGCCCATGGCAGGGGTTGGAGCGGGAGGAGCTTTAAGGTCCCTTCCAACCCAAACCAGTTTGGAGTTCTGTGATTCTGTAATACTGCTGAAAATAATTGAAGCCTGTGTGCATGCCTGTGAGTTACAGAAGCAGGAGGGGCTGTGAGCCTCTGCCTTCTGCTTTTGTTGGGTACTGGAGGAGAAATTATTAATTTGGTCAGCCAGTCTTTATAGAGATGTGTGTTCCTCTTGGCAACCCACAAGTGGCAGCACCATTAAAACCAGCCTGTTCAGGCCACATGTTAAACCCCTTGGGCAGTTATGCTTGAGTCTAATTTTGGAAGAATTACAATTTTAGGGTCAGGAAAAGAGGGTTTTAAGAGTTGTGTTGTCAGAGAGATTGATTTCCTGTGTCTATAGAATGCATTTTGTGTGGAAATGTTTCTCTTTGCATTTTCAATTGTAGTTCTTATATTAATGCTCTGGGAATAATGCAGTCTCCAAGCACACACAGTTGGCACTCTGGGTTTGAGACCATGAGAACAGATAATTGCATATATTGAGGAGCAGTTGAGGTAACTGAGGCTTCAAACTATAGCTGCTTATTTAAACTTTGGAGTGATTTCTAATACATTCTTGCCTGTTAAACGCTAGGAGCTGTTTTCTTTCACCTTGATGAGTAGAAAAAGTATTCCAGGGACCACTGATTCTTAAAGGTAGTCCTGTCAGCTGAGCTTTCTCCTGTCGGAAGATACTGCACAGAAATTCTGCCCTCTGTGTGTGTAGTGCTCATAAATGGAGTGTGAAGAATGTGTTTCATGTAACTTCAGATTTCAGAGTCGATTTGCCCAGCAGACAGACCAACACGCTGAACCAAACCTTGAGCTTCAACGCTTGTAAATATATAATGGTTCTCTAACACACTTGTGTGAGAGTTACTGGACTTTTTTCCAATAGAATTACAGAACAAAGTAACTTGTTAGGTCATGCTCTTGGTTCATTGTATAAGGATTAATACATAGAAATGCTGGAGATCATTAAAAAATAAAACCTTGGGTTGTCTTTTAATAATCCTCCTGTTCAGCTTGTTCTGGAGTGTGGCCTTGCTATGGAAAGAGGAAGTAAAAATCGCATTGCCTCCTGTCTTGTCTATAGGGTCATTGTCACTTCAGGTGACTGCTGCTGCTTCTTCAAGAGATGGTCCTTCCTTGAGCCTTGGCTTTGAGCTGGCCCTTAGCTTAGTGATCACTTTGGGAGGCTGTCCTGGATGAAAAATGTCTTGGATTATTTGCTGTTTAATTGTATCCTGAGTTAGCTTCCCTGTCATGATTAGCCAAGCTGTAACAAATGCTTTTGGTGCTGCAGGAATGGGGCAAGGGATGTGTGAGGTGAATGGATGGTTGCTTCTCTTGGAGATACAGGTTTTAAGGCAACATGTGAAACTGGTGCTGTGGAAAGCTTGGCTCAGCCTATTCCTCAGCCTTTTTGTGCCTATCCTAGATAGATCCTTGTTCAAGGTTTCATATGGAAAACTGCACTTTGAGTGGAATGAGATTTGTGTTTGAGGACATCTCTTCTAAAAGATCAATGTGAACAAACAGCGATTGAAGTTGAAGCCCACAAATGTTTTCATTCCATAGTGTGGCAGCTTGAAAGTTGCACTGCTTTAGGGAGGTAATAGTGAAACATTCATAAGCTGTTTCAGCAGGATGTGGAACTGCAGGAATGGCTTTTTGACAAACCTGTTAAGCCTTTCTCTGTATGCCTGTGCCTTTTCTCAGTCTGTGCTTAGCACAGCTCCGGTTTTACCTTCTTGTGAATCTTTATTTCTTTTTTGTTATCAAGAAATACCCAGGATCTTTCCTCTCACTCCAGACCCTTCTGGAAGTGATAACCCACTACAAAAAGTGGTGGGGGCTGTGCTTAACCCAGCAATTTTGTCTGTGACAGTATTCGGATGCCTCAGAGGGAAGTGCTGCAGAGAGAGCATTTAAACAAAATGAAACACTCAGAGATTCTGCACATCAGGTTGTTGACTCCCTGGAGCCTGTGGATTCTTCTCCTTGATTTGACCTGAACAAGCTTGTACCAGACCTTAGGAATAACGGACATCCACTTGTTTCTGCAGCATTCTCATCTTTCTGCTGTTTCTGAAAATTAAGGAAGCATGTTCTAACTTGTCATCTATGACTGTGCCACTCGGTCACCTCTGTGTTCTGGGGGTCTGTGCCTGCACAAGGGTTGTTAAGCACATGTGGTGTTAGAAAAGGTGCCATGATCAAGTGACTGCATCCTGTGGAGAAGTGCTTCTGACTCAGTCTTTGCTTCTGACTGGTTGCTGTCGTTTGGAAGAAGTCAGGAGAAGGTGGTGGAGCAGCCGTGGAGCCGCTTTGGTCTTGTGAGCTTGTTTTTGTCCATGTGGAGTTCTTTTTCCAGACGTTCTATAATGATGCAGTGTTCAACTGGAAGTTGCTTGGCACCTTCCTATTCATGTGTGTTCTAACCAGGCTTTTGACTGAGGCTCGAGTTTCTTAGAGAGCTGTTATTAGTCTCGAACTTGTTACCAAGTTTTAAGTTTAGATTCAAGCTTCATTATCTGTGTGGCCAAAAAGGAAGAGCAGAAATGGAGACAGCAGGAAGTAATCACCCTGAGTTGTTCCATCAGGATGGTCACTTTTCATTTTAACCCTCCATGCTTTATTTTCCCTGTCTGGAGACAAAAGTGCTTCTTCCACAGCACAGAGTTCTGAAACTTCTCAAAGTTACTGCAAGGACCTTTAAGATCCTTGCAGGACACTAATACAAAGTAGTCTCCATTTTGTTTGTTTCTGTTTGTTGTGTTCTACAACTCTTCCAAAATCCAAAGAAAAGGTCCTAATCTATAAGTAAAACCAGTAAGATATGTAAAATAATTGAAAGTCAAGGTAGGCGTTTTGCTCAGATTAGTAAGACTCTCTCTATATATACTTCAAAGATGTGTTATAAAGACTCTGCCTTAAGGTTGTCAAGATCTGTAGATTGCATTTTGCATCTAGGAGCGAGTGTTAAGGATCTCTGAAAGTCCAGGCCAGAAACTAGTATTGGCTTCTGGTTCATGCAAGTGTGTTTCATGCGTGCTTTGGCCAGAATAGGAGCACAGGGAAATATTTGCCAAGTGAGTTAACAAAAAAAGAAGACTCTTTTTTCAGGTTCCAAGTGCCAGTAAGAAGCACATTAAGTATTAAAATGAACTGCTAAAGGAGTGAGTACCCATGGAGAGCAAAGAGAGCAGGAATTTATATTCCACAGTCACTTAGGACTGTGCATTCATCTCTGCTGGAGACTTCAGTTGTACTTGTGACCTTCACAGGCACTGTGCTTTCCAGCAAGCTGCCTGAAACCCATGGAGTGAATGTGCCTCCCTCCCTTCTTGCCTCCCCCTTCCTTTAGTGTAGGTAAGACTAATTTTGCCTTCATTTTCCTTAGAAGGAGGCACTTTACATATTGTCTGAGGTACAGTGTTCTCTTACATTCTGCACCTGAAGATTGAAAGCCTTGGAAATCTTTGGCCTTAGCTTTTGCACCTGAACTAAAAGCTTTGGTCAGAGAATGTGTAAGAAGCCTGAAACAGCCATCTGGTTTCTAGGAGCTGTTTTTATATCACCAAGTCACAATTCCAGTAGCTGCTTCTGAAAGGCATTGCCAAGAAATGATATTCTAATAAAATACTGCTGCTAATTTTCCACCTGCAGTGTATGTATTAGAATGGCTTCAGCAAAAGAGAAAATCAAGATATTCCAGTGCTCTGAGTCTGTAGCATTCTCAGTGACAAGAAAGGCACTGCCCGAAGGCTTCTCTTATGTACATGCAAAATAATGGCACAGTATGTTATTTCCAAATACACTGTTATTTGCAAACAGAAAAGCAACCGCTGGCTTTTCTGTGCTCTGCAGCCTATTGAAATCCTGGCTGTGATTCCAGCAGAGATTTTTCCATAAATAGCTCCGTACTACTTGGGAACACAAACAAGCCTCTGAAAACATCTAAAGTAAGGTCTGCTGAGGGGACTATTGAGCTGGTGGTGTTAGTGTGTGCTTGGGGGTGGGTACTGTGGTGGATGAGGACTTTGGGGGGGACGGACTGTCAGCAGGATTTCAGAAGTGTCTACTGATTGAAATTGGTTTCATATGTTGGACTCATTATCTGGATTGAGCATAGGAAAAGAGCTAATACAAATGAACAGATACAAGCAGCAGCAGCTGTGTTTTCCTTTAGTATTGAAGTTTGGGTTTTGTAAATAACAGCCATTAATGACTTCAGGTAGTAGTTCAGGTAAGTACAACCAGAAATGATTGGACTTTTCAAGGAATGGACATGCAAATTAAAGCATCCTTTTAATGTTTTTGCTGATTGGATGTTTGCTTATGTGAGTTGAGAGCTAACTTTGGTAGTGCAGGTTTTTCCGGTGCTATGGAGGTGAAATACTCTCTTGAATCAAGGTCAACTTCAGTGTAGATGTGTTCAGCTATAATTGGTGTAAGCTATCTTGAGTTAAGGTAATTTGTTGTCTTGAGGAGAAGCTTGCAAACATCCTGTGCATTAGGAGAGCGGAATGAATCCATCCGTGTTCTGCCTGGGTCACAGGGCTGATTTCTGCTGGCCTGCTGCTTGGAAGTATTTTTTAACAAAGCCCCTTTTAAAGGGACTCAAAGTGCATGAGAGTAACTCTCGTACCTGTAGAGCCCGTGCTGAGTGGCAGAGGTGCTTCCGTGTCCTCCTCAGCCCCTGCTTATTGAGCAAATGTGTTTCTCATTTGTCACAATGGAACAGGGATGGCATCGCAGAGAACGGGCTGACAGGACCTTGGGAGCTTGTTAGTGTAGTCTCTTAATGCACATCTTTCAATTATAACTGTTAGTCCTGTTGGATGTGTGCTACAAACCCTGTATCTGTGGAGATTCTCGAGTCTCAGAAGCACATACCTGAGATCTTAGCTCCCCATCGCCTTGAATGACCTCCTTCATAATGTCAAAAGCTCACCTTCGAAGGAGCACCTGAAATTCCTGTGCTCTGGGATTGTGCTCTGATCTTGAATGGAAATTAACTCCTGATACCCATACGAGGCAGTGACTTCATGCTTGTAACTGGATACAACTTAGTGGGAAGAACAGCGTAACTGCTGACACTTTCTTTTTTTAAGGCCTAGATGGTTTTTCTGAGCTTGTTGAGATTCTTCCCCCCTCCCTGAACATTCTTTATCATTGCTCCTGGGCATGTTGAGAACAGCTCCCAAAGAAAATGGAAGTATGAATTAAAGAGGCAACACTGCAAAGCACTCCTGGTACCAAGGGTAATGAGCCTGGGTTTTGGAACATAGATACGTTGCTGACGTGTTTCTCACAGTGAGAAGAAATAAAGCTTGAATCAAACTCAGTCCAATTCTTCTAGTGCATTTTGGAAAGCCTCATGCTGTGTATAACTTGTCATAGCATGTCTTTGGAGTGTTATGAGCACTTCTGTAAGCATTGTATGTAAATCCTGAAGGAGCCTGGTGAGTGTGTGGAGCTGTGACTGAACCCTAAGAATACAGGTTTTCCAGGCTTGAGACAGAGTTGTGGTCTCCTCAGTCTTCCCTCTGCATGTGCTTAGTAGGTTGTCCTTCACCAGCAGGTTGGCAGGGATGTTTTCAGAGAGGTAGGGAGCAGCAGCACTGTTCTCCTCTGAATGGAGGAGGTTTAATTTCTCTGTTCCAGAGTAAAGTCAGTTCTGAAAATCAGCAAACCTGGATTTTTGGCCTCAGAGAGCTAAAATTGGGATGTTAATTTCTTGGAAGTTGGCTATGCAGGAACAGTTCGTTGTAGCTTTATTAATGATACGTTGTAAAGGAAAGCTCTGCAGGCAGAAAACATGTTGGAACAAGTTGTGTACCAGAGGACTACATCCAGACAAATGCTGTGGTAGAGCAGAAATAATCAAATCTGTTATTTTTAAGCCTTTTTGTCTTAACTCTCGTATTGCTCAGCAAGTCCCTCAGTTTTGAGAGTGATAGAGCATTCAGGCACCTAAGGGGATCTTATATGAAGCCATTGTGGGCATGAAGTTCCTACTACAGTTAGTTTTGTTCCCTATAATGAGGTATGTAGGATCTGTGTGTGATTTTACAGGCAGAAGCACAGAAATGGTGAATAGCTCCACGACCAAATTCTCCACAGTACAAACATGACTTAACCTTTCTGTCATCTTTCTTCTGGAAGGTCTTTCATAAATGAGTGTAGGTTTTGCAGGCTGAACAGTGCTGCTGTAATGAGAGTACAACTTGTGTGGATCATGTTAGAAACTTTCCTGGCTGCCAGAAGTCTGTGGCAGGTGCGTGAAGCCAAAGGTTTGGGGCTTCTTTGCTTGCATCTAAACAGGGACACTTAATTCTTCCAGGTTAAGTGTAACTGATGAGTGTTGTGACAAGAGCGGGGCACAAGCATACCTTGGCCAGGTATCTAAACATCAGATGGATTTTGTTTAGTGGATGATGCTTTGAAAATGAGTAAGTTAATAGTTAGAATGCATTTAGGTTCTTAAACATAGGTGTTGGTTAGGTACTTCATCTCCTTGATATTGCTGCTGCTCTTGTTTGTATTTCACATCAAAAACATCCTTTCTGATGGAGTGTTAGATAGCAATTAAATTTAGGGGTGCACAGTCCTGGACAGTTATGTTATCGGGGTGGGGTGGAAACAACTGTTCACAGTCTGGGGTTTCAGTATTATAATCCTATCCTTGAGTGAAGAGGAGTTCACACTGTGATTGAAGGGGGATTGTTGCAAACCTGTGTGACACATTCTCTGTAGGATGGCCGCTCTTCTCCTTCCCTCACCTGAAAACAGGCTGAAGCTCTACAGGTTGGAAGCTCTCGGCAGCTGAATTTTGTGATGTTCAGGAAAACTGACCCCCCCAGTAGCTTTCCTGTTGTCCAGCTGGCTGGTATTGAAAAATGCCCAAGTGCTGGATTTGCTGATGATTCCATTTCGTTGAAGGGCCAGAGCAGTTCTGCTGGTTGGAGGGAGGAAAGGCTGTGGACAGATTTTAAAATGATGATTGTATATTATTCTAGATGATATTTTTGCATTTGAGTTTTGCAGTGGCTGCAGAGAACGGGCTCAAGGAGAAGCTGTGACCTCTAACTGCTTGTTCCTACTTGTGAATAAGTGGTGTAGTTCCACAACCTGTGAGGTTATTCACCCGCCTTTCTAAGGTTATTTAGGACGAGTACCAGGAGTGGGTCTGGATTTCTGCCACTTCTGACTCTTATGTTTATGATATTAATAAACTGGTGTCAAATGTCCTGGGAACGGGTGATGCAGGTTGAAAGACCTTTGTTTCAGCCAACAATAGACCTGGATTAGTGTGAATAGGAAAAGCAAATAGGCACTTCCTGTCATATTTTAAGGAATACTTGAGTTTGGGGCAGCATGTGTATTGAGATTGAAACTAAATGCTCATCATTTGCTTTTCGTCCCTAGTAAAATGATCCCTGTGTGTATATGCACATGTATTTATCTTTCTAAATAGGATTGCAGTACTAATACAATAATAACATCATAATATGTTTGACTCTTTTTAGGGTATTCTGAAGGGGTAAAGCTAAACTTGTGTAATGAAGAGCTGAGGAGGGGAATTGTCCTAGTTGTTGCTTTTCTAATAGGGTTTGCTCCTCATCATAGAACTTGGGGGCCTCTTGCAAAAGCTGTAAACTCTTTGGACAAAGAATATCCGGGTGGTGCTTCAGACCACCTTGAGGTTCAGTTGCTTTCCATAGGGTATTGTAAAAGCCAGAACAATGCTATTTGTGGTTTCAAGGCAGAGGATGCCTGTAGAGACTCAAGGGAATTCTTATTAGGTATTAAATAATGCTTTGTTACTGAGTTTGAAGAATTTTTAGGCTCATCTAGCTTGTGTTGAGTTTGAACAAATGATGTTTCCACTTTGCAGTAATATGCAAAGTATTATTTGGATTGTGTTAGTCTAACAGAGCTGTGGAGGGCTTCAAGAAGTATCATACACACAGCCCTCTCAATTCCAGGGTGAGAGGGATCATAGGATACATGAGCTTAGGTCTATGTGTAAAATATATCCTCAGAGGTCCTAGTAATGCGTAGGTGAGGGCAGTTCCCAGGGGACTGCACCCGTAAGGGTTCCAGCTAATGTCCTGCTCTTCTCAGTGTGTGTTCTTCACATCACTAGTGTTGGCGCTGAGTTAACCTTCCCAGTTACACACTCAGTCCCTTGTTGTGGGCAGCCAGGTCAGCAGTAGCTTTTTGTGGTTGTTGCATCTGGACTGATGTAAATACATTTAATGTCCTGCTCCTCTGAATATAGTTAGACTCCCTGCTCTGTTCTCCCACTAGATGGGCAAGGCATGGTACTGGGAATGCTGTTCGTTTGCAGCTTGTCATGGACTAAAGGTACTGATGTGGTCGATTGATTCTCTTTCACCCAGCGGAAGGAGGGAATTGGCCTGTTGTGTTCAGGCCCCTGCATGTGTTCTGGAAGGAACTGCCGGAATGTCTGCAGGTTTAAAAATAGCAAGTAATTAATCAGGGTGATGAGGGTTAATGATTTCTATCCAGAAAGCAAACAGCTTTGCTTTTGTTTATACAGCGAGAACATTCTTCTACTGGAATGAGTTTAGTATGAGAGGATTTTTCACTGTAATTCTTGAGGCACTTTACTAGTAACTAATTCAGGGTTAAAAACCGGAATCTGTTTAATTCTCTTCTCAGATGGAATGGTTTCAAAGCAGCTGTTCAGGATTGTTTTCAGCTCTACAGGTTGGTTTCTTCTGTAGCCTTACAATGAAGTTTGCATAAAAGGAGTTTTAGGATGTGGTGCCAGATTTGGTAAGGAGAAATAAAACCTCTACAGAGAGGTATAGTAATTTAGTGGTTATAGTAATTGTGGTACAGGTATTGCCTCACCAGTCCCATGATGGAGCACAGTTCTAAGTCAATTTAAGGTGTAAAAGTTCTTTCCCGAAGCTCACACTAATTTTTAATGGGACTGCTTTCGCTCCTATCACAAAGATGAAACTTTAAAGCAGTCTAATGTCATTTTAAATGGTAGGAAGTTGGGACCAATCAGTTCAGGTTAGTGCAGGGCACATCTGTTTTCAGAGTGCTTTGACCTGCTCCTGTTTTGTTGTCTCTGCTTTTCTCTGTGCCACCACAGGTGTCTTTGAGTCTGTGTGCTGAAGACTTTGAATTTCCTACTATAGATGGGGACAGGAAGCCAGTGGTCTGAGGTTTAATTCAGTTTCCTTTCTGTTCTAGCAGTGCCAAATGCTGAACTTGTTTAGGGAGCTGCCATAAGTGTAAGCTTGTGGAGACTGCACATAGAGACAGAGGTGACTGCACATAGAGACAAGCGATGCAGTTAACTGCATTTTGGTTGTGGGCTCAATAGCCTTCTGCAAGTACAGCTCTGCTGTCTGGAGGTGGGGTTGCTCCTCAGCATGTTACTTGTATTCCCCCCCCCCAAGCAGATTGCTTTTATAATACCCTCAGTTCAGTCTTAATGAACTCTGTTAGCTTAGGGAAAAACAAACTGCTCAATATAAGTGTTAGTAACTAATTTGGGGTTAAAAACCGGAATCTGTTTAAGTGTTTTAGGGATCGTTCCCTAGAGTTTGAGGTGGTGGTTGGGATGGTGGGGATTACAGTGTTCCCTGTAGTGACTTCTGCTGCTTCTGAAAGTGGCTGTTGTTCTAGCACACTTGTTTGTTGGCCTCTTGCCTTGGTCCAAAAATGGACCATGGGGGCAACTAGGGATATGAATTTGCTGGTGGAAACTTGACCTGAATGGGGATGTTGAAGCGTACAACAAACAGCAGTTGCCCAGAGAGGCACAGTAATTGTTTACCAAACACAAGAATTAAACTGTTTAGTATGTTGCTACCTGTACATCCTAAAAATTGCACTCTGTGTTCAATTTTACAGTCTGTGAGTTTTGTCTAAATGAGGAAGTTGCTTTAATATCACAGTTAAGATCACTTAAAGACTTCTGCCTGTGTAAGGAGCTGCTTTTCCAGGCAAAAGGTACTGTATTGTGGTAGATGGTGATCCTGTTCCCTGCTTTACTATTACACTTCATCTGCGTTTGTTACTCTTCCAACCTGTAAAGGGTTTTGAGAGTCACTTCAATTTCAGTTCTGTTCTCTGCAGTTCTAATGCCATCTTCTTGCTATTGCTTTGCAGCCAGAAGCAGCTTCTGCTGCATAGGGCAGATGGATTTGGAGTTGTATTCTTTGAGCATTGAGCCTAGTAAAGCTCTTTAGGAGAATTACTAGCCTTACTTAAAGCCAATAGCAACAAGATTAAGGTATCACTGTATTATTTCAGTGGGAGGGAATGGAAGTTTTGCTGTTGTTTTTTTGGCTGAGTCCTGAGGTTTAACAAAAATGGTTGTTTGCATAAATTCACAAAACCACAGAACCACATTACTTTGACCGTATGACTGAAGTTGCATTATCTCTAGGCTACCTAAGAACATGTTTGTTACGGTTTAAGCCCAGCTGTAGCTCAGAAAAATCATGCAGTCTCTCTCTCACTCTCCCCCCTTCCTCCCCCCCACTCTCAGAGGGATGGGGAGGAGAATCAAAAGATTCTCAACCCCAGGGGTTGAGATAAGAACAGTCCAGTAACTGAGGTATAGCACAAACCACTGCTGCTACCTTTAATAATAATAATAATGATAAGGGAAGTAACAAGGAAGAGAGCACGGCCGCTCGCCACCCGCCAAGCGATACCCAGCCTGACCCAGCAGTGATCTGACCCTTCTGGGTAACTGCCTCAGTTTATATAGTGGGCATGACATGCTGTGGTATGGGATACCTCTCTGGTCAGTTTGAGTCAGTGTCCTGTCTCTGCTTCCTCCCGGCTTCCCCTCCTCCCTGGCAGAGCATGAGACTCACAAAGTCCTTGGTTAGAGTAAACATTACTGAAAACATCGGTGTTATCAGCGCTGTTCCCAGGCTGAAAGTCAAAACCACAGCACTGCACCAGCTACTGAGAAGGAGAAAAATGCCTGCTACTGCTGAACCCAGGGCAATGTTACAAAGGCATCTGTAAATTCTAAGCCATCTTAAAATGCATACATCCTATGACACACTTCTTGCAGTGCTGCTTCCTTCCCTTAGCTTGTATTGTTCCTGCTGCCATTAAAAAAGTGCCTTAATTCAAGCTCCTACTTCTGAAGGCTGGTGATAAGGGTTCTTGCTGCCATTGCCCATGTGTAGATTTGGCAGCATGAAGAGTATTATCAGGAGGATGCGGCAAACTTAAGGATACTGGCTGAGCCACACTCTGCTATGGAAGAGCAAAGCCCTGCTTACCTCTCAGCACACAGTGAACTGATGCAGAGCTGCAAGGTGGGCAGTGTGACTGGGGAAGCTACAGGTCAAAGCTTGGTCAAGAGATGGGTCCAGCCTTTATTTTAGGGAGCTGAATAGAAAGTTAAAAATAAGATATGTAGTAATAATAGCAATGAGTAAATCGCTGGGGCTGTCAAACCCAAAGCTGCGCTCCCAGTTGAGCGGGGACTTGCCTGCTCAGAACATGGCTTTTTTCCTCAAAGATTGGCAAAGTTGGAGAGGAAAGGGGAGAACAAAGAGGCAAAAAAAAAAAGGAGAAAATGGAAATACAGGAACATCCAAGAAACAGAAGGGAAATATGGGGGTTAGGACTGCTTGAAAAGGTGTATATTTGGTTCATTTACTTAGGGTGAGTAGCTTGTGCAGGGAACTTAAGATGTGAAGTGTTACATGTATTCACTGTTTGGAGATGGGAATCTTGTGTGTGTGTGTGTGTGTTACACGTAGATACATATGCAGATAGGACTGGGAGAGTCCCGACACCTAAACACATCTTTACCAAACAGGACTAGAGTGCTTTCAGAACCCCTGGGGAAGGTGCCGAGTTCATGGCCATGGCATGTTTCTTCCAGCGTCATAAGGCTGCAGTGCTTGGAACGAACATGGATGCTTGGGAACTCTCTGGAAATCCTTCTCCCTGAGTGCAGGTTTCCCAGGCTTGCCCACGCCAACAAAACCAGCTGAATTACTGTCTGCTGCTTGAACCGGGGCTTCGGCTCCGGAGTGTTTGTGCTCTGCCCCTGGCAGGCCCAGCGGCAGTGTGAAGCTTAGCTGGCCCTCATACAAATTCCACTCCCCTCCCTGGTAAGCAGGGAGCTTTGTGCGCTTTGTGTGCAGCAGGATTGCAGGACTGGTACTTGGGAGAGAACAAGTAACCAGCTGGCTCCTGTAGTGCTGCAGGGCACAGGAATGGGGATTTTTGCCACAGGGGTAACCCCTTCCTTAATGCTGTCACATAGTTTTCATCCTGTCTCCATACTTCTGAGGAATTAATACATTTTTTAATGGCCTCTCCTAGTAGAGTTGTATTTAAAGGACTCCTGGAATGACTCTTGAGAAGTAAACTGAAGAGCAGGAATGCTTTATCCCAGCTGCCTTTGGTTTTGTTGCCAGGTCACTTCTGAGAAGCGGAATGAATGCGAAGAATCACTCTTGAAAGTGAATGAAGGGAAATGAAGTCAATAGTAAACCGGGTCATGGTAACTTGAAAGTATCCTTGTGTTCCCTTCCCCCTTTCTACATACATAAATTAGGGATGAGGCTGGAATGCAGACGGTGTTTTCTTTTATAGCACCAGTACTAAATAGCGCTTGACATTGTCCTCACTCTCCATGCTTAAGAGTTGTGGTATCCTCTGCTGGGCGCTCTCCTGTCTGCAACAGACATGTATTTAAACAGCCTTCCTGATCATGTGGAGGTTAACACTCTTTAGCTTCACAGCCTTAGTACACAATATATTGGGACACTTGGTGAGTGTGGTGTGATGTTGGGATGGCTCAGACAATGAGTGCATTGTGTAGCTTAAAAATACTTGAAGCCTTGGAAGAGCTTTTGTTTTGTCTCTAGTGGTTTTGGTTGTTTCTTTTTTTTTCCCTAACAATGAAGTACATGACTACAAACCAGAATCGTTGCTGGAAATAAAGTCAGTAAGAAGTCTTATTACCTCTTTCTGATTAGCTGTGACTTGAGTTGGAGTTTTTGGAAGTTGCATCTGTTCAGTACTCTGAAGAGGAAGGTTTTGCCTCAGGGTGGATTAGAAAGGACCAAACACATTCACAGGTGATTTGCATGTACTTATGGTCCCCAAGTTCTCCTGGACACATACTTCTGCTCAGTTTTGAGAGTGTTGACTTGATCTTTAGAGGTAATGTGGAAGAATGGCTCAGGTATGCACAGTAATTGTGTGTTGAACTCGAATACTTCACTGTCTTTATTGCTCCTGAGGTTCATCCAATCCTGCTGCTACCTCAATTTGAGGCTTTTTTGAGCTTCCTGGGATTTTAATAATAATCCTAAAAGTTGTTTTCTCTGTGATTTCTGTTCCAAAGTATCTTTGGAATGATAACTTACTACTTAGTTTGATCAAAAGGGTTTCTTGTATGATCAAGGCTGGCAAGCTGAGGTAGTGGGCTCCACGTTAATTCAGTGAATTGTCTTTTTACTCCTTAGGACATTACACCAGCCTAGAAGTAATCTGTTCTGCGTTATAGACAAGATTGGTTTCAGTTGCTGCTTTGGAAAATTCCAGAAATAATATTTTGAGCCACTGGGAAGGTGCAGAAATGATGAGGGCTGAGGATCAAAATGGTTTATAAAATACTACCATTCTTTGTTAGTCCTTGGGAACATCAAGAGATTGCTCCACTTGTGCAGGCAGACTGATTTACTTGCTCTCTGCTTAGGCAGCAGATCAATGCGAGTCCAAAAACTTGCCCAGAAACCTTTTGGGTCTGGTGAAATAAAGACGCTCTTTGTTCACTGCTGTGATTGACTTGCTGCTGTGGAGTAGGTGACATGTTTTGCCTACCAAGCATGTTTTATAAGCAGAGTTTATATAAAGTTCATGGTACATTAAAATAGATAGCCTCTTCTGTACTAATAAAATAGCTTTTATTCTATTATTGGGAACAAATTTAATACGGAATTGCTTTTCAGGCTCACAATGGGCCTCCTGGACCTAAGTAATTGGGTTGCTTTATTTTTTTTGCTTGTTTGGATGGCTAAAGCTGTTTTATTCTTGTATTCCATTGACCTGTTAGCAGTGCTCAAACTTCAGCACAACTTTTAGCATTTCAGCAAAGCTGCTTGTGATAGTACATGTGTGGTTCTTGTTCAGCATTCACGGAAGGCCCCCAGAGGATGAAAGTCTTTTTTAGCCTCTGTCATGAAGTTTTCCTCATTTCAAACACTGCTTTCCCTTAAAGGAGGGGAAAAAAGCATTGTTGCTGGAGAGATGTGTTGGATTCCTTTACTCATCTGTCTATGGACAACGCATTTTCACTTAAACTGGTTATCTTTCATATGTGCACTGGCCCAGTGCCTCAGTTTTTCAAGGCAGCTGTATCCTGCCTGGCAGACCAGGTGAATTACACCAGCAACAGTTGGTGTAATAAATACTGACTAAGAATTCTGAAATTGGGATTGCTGTCTTTGAAAGGTCAGGTTTGTGGTGAATGACTGTTCTCTTATTAGAGGATACATCAGAAGTGTGTGGCTGTCACTGGTTAAGAATTGCTCGGGAGCTTCTGGTACCTTTCCCTTTCACTCGGTTTACTGCAGACACCTCAGGCATTTCTTAAAGCATTATCAAGGGCTTGAGATAAATGTGGCCCTGTCATTCCCCCTTCCTAGTTCCAGAAACCTTGTTTTGATTTCTTTGGTTTGTCAGGTTCCCGTCTCCTTGTCTACTGTAAGAAAAGCAAGTCTTATTTGAACGTAGTGGAGGTAAGTGTCCAGACCTTGCTAGTGGGAGCACTTAAAGTGAAGTGTATCATTGAAGCAATACTTAAAGACCTTAGTGCAGGTAGAGGAAGTGAAAGGTCACTGCAAAAGGAGAAGCAACCTTGATGCAGTTGCTAGGAGCTGAGCTGTAGCTGTTGTACCTGGGAGAGCTGTGAGGAGGCTTTGAGGACTTCTGGGAGCACAGGCTCTGCACCCTTGGCAGGTGCTGATGGGTCCCTGACCCGTCTTCGTAGTTCAGTGGGATTTTTGGGATCACTGCCTTGGTTTGGCTATAGCGTGTTTTGACCCTTTGAAGTAGGGTTACAACGTACTGTAGTTTTGTTTAATTCATAGCATCCCTCAGTGATGTACATGTGCAACAAGAGTAAGGAGATTCTAGGCTGTGTAGGGGATGCCCTTCCCCTGATCCTCCCTTACTTTCAGATCACTGAAACCCATTATTTGGAAGTATTTAGCCTCAGTAGTGTTTCTTGTATTAGCCAGAAATGGTTATGAAGGGATATTTAGGTGGAACTAAATACATCCGTGCAAATAAGTACTTTTAAACACTCTAGTAACCCCTGAGCTGTCTGTCGCAAGTTATACAAGAGGGAGGAACGTGCGCTACGGGAATGTAGATCTACATTTCTGTCCTGGTTTTGCTTTTGTCAGAATGATGTATTCACCTTCTGTGTCTGGTGTTGCCCTGTAGTGTTTTAAAACAATCTCAGCATTTGAAGTGTCTTCAGCATTTATATGCCTCATCTTGGTGTCAAAGATGCCTCAAGATGTTTGGGGACAGGAGAGAAACAAGGTTGATCTCCAAGTCACAGTTAGCTTGGTGGAAGCTGTTAACAGATAGTGCTATCTAACTGTATGCTGTGAGGGGTATGGTTATCAGATAAGGTTCTGGTGGTTATTTGTCTCTGATACTGGTTGCCTGAAGAAGAGGGCATTGAAATGAATTTAGCAGTAAACAACAGAATGCAGCAGTTCCCAAAAGCCAGTGGTGCTGGTGACAACTGAGGGCTATACATACGCTTCTCCCTTAAATATTCCTCCCTGGTGCTCTTTGCATAGAAGGGATCATTTACAAGCTTCTGGGCAGCGAGAGCAGCCCTCGGTGTTTGCAAGACTCCCACCTAGAGACTGTAGCAAAAATAGCATGCCCAAAAGGGAGGAGGCAGAGGGAAGGCAGCGCGTTCTATAGATGCTCTTTTGCCCGTTGCGGTGCTGAAGGACTAAAATAACCCTCCCTGTAACTGTCATGGGAATTGTAGTTACCATTTGAAAAGGAACGGATTACGTTGGTGCTTTTTGTTTTGGCAACGAGGGTGTTAATACAGATGAAAACACCCAAGTGAATCAGTGCACTGCGGAAGATGAAATGCTTCCCCTGTCAATTCTCAAACACTATTAAATCCACCCAGTTCAACACCAGTGCCTTGATGTCTGTCTCTTTCTTTGACCAAGGTATGGGAATACAATATCCTTAACGGTGAGTTACTGGATTTTAAATGTGTGACTGGTTGCTTTGCTCTCCAGTACTGATTTTTTTGGTGTGAAATATGCATCTCAGCCCTGGTATTTGGGCTGGTTAAGAAGAAATCTGTTTTCTGCCTACTTTTTTTAGCACATTTGTCCTTGGAACAGTCCAGGATCACAGTGTAAAAGGCATGTTGGATTCTAGAGATGTATCTTGAGTTTATCCAGTACTGAATAATATTCTGTTCTGATTGCTGCTAAAGAATGTATTCTGTTTCTAATGTAAAATTGATCCAGGTACTTGGAAAGGTCTTTTGCATAGGGTTGGTCTGCACGGGGGAGTTTTCAGACCCTTGTCACCATTGACTTAGCCTGCTGGACTTTTTGGAGGTGTGGGGATGTTAGTACTGGAAGTTTATTCATGCATTTAAGTGTCAAGACAAAGCAGGACTTGGATCACCTTGGAGATCACTGATGTTGGGCTTGGATAATAGTGAAAGTTAAAGTAAATGCAGAAAGAACGAAAGCCCAGAATGGTTCCAGATGAGTGGTTAGCTTTCTCCTATATTTGAGATTTGTAGATTTATTACTTCTAGGTATTTACATAATTAAATATATATTACATCAGAAAATGGAGGTTTAATCCCTTTAAATGAAGGCTTTTCTAGCTGTTGTTGCTACCTGATCTAATCATAAGTCTGCTGACCTTGTAAAACTTTTCCGTGACTTTCACCAAGTAAGTACTAGGATGAAATTATCCATCTGTGCTTAGATGGATATATAAGATTTGTGAGGCAAGTTTTTCTTTGCTGTTCTCCTTCCACACACGTGCACATTTAGGTCTGCTGCTGACTTGTGTATTGTCTTCTCTGGCATAGCTGCAGCATTAAATCTTGCAGTGGTTTTCAGAACAGTAATTATTCTGTATAGTTCTCAGTATTGATACGTGAGTCATCTTAGTTTTCTTCAATGAATTGATAACTTCTTTGAGGTCTTACCCTACCAGAGGATTACAGCAATGTGGTTTGCATTGTAAGGAGTAGTCAGCTAGATTGCTCGGTTTGCTCTTCACTCTTTGCAGACTGGATTTGATTAATTGTGTGTTATCTTTATGCCCCATTCACCTGCGATAGGTTCATACTGAATGCCCTATCTTCATCTGAATAGTATGTGGTCTTAGGTTTTACGGATTTGAGAGGAATCACTTAATCTTGTTCACAAACAGGTGAAAGAATGGCTAAGTAACCATAAACCTCCAGGAAAAAAAATGATGTGCTCCAAAATCAAGGGTTTCGTATGTGTGATCTGGATCCTGGTTTAACTACACACAGGTTTACGTCACATTTATGTCCTTAACACAGTGTTCTTGGGAAATAGCAGCCAGTTTGTGTTTCAGCAGTGTTAGCTTATTGTGGTGAGGGAGGTCCATGGAGATAATCTTGTGTTTAGCCATAGTTAGGTGGCAGTTTGTGCTTGGATATGTGGAAAACACAGCAGTACGGATCCGTTCATGCCAAGAATCTGACTCTGCATCTTTTGGCCGGTGTGTCTGGGCTGTCTTTGCATTGTGCTGTGCTCAGACACACAGGCTGCATGCTCCTGGCTGCTGCGTAATGCAGTTATGGAAGAACAGCTTGCTCATGTCCTCAGAGGCCACCGCCCATGTGTTTGGGACAACCTGAGGATGATGTAAGTTTCTTTTTGGTATGGAGATGAATAAGAGGAAAGTCCTACATGTTTCACTGCTTCACAATGAAATACTCCTCTTGCTGTTCATGATAAGATAGCATCTGTACTATGCTGCATGATAGTGCTGGTTTAAATTCAGCAGTAGCTTTTGGTCTGTAGAGCAGGTACCAGCCCTTTTATAACTCAAAAACATGTAGAACCCATCCGGTAGAAAATGTGGATACACTGTTTATCTCCATCAGACTGACGTGAGAGCCAAACTAGCCCGAAGACTCGCATATGTCAAAACTTGTAGGTACTTTCTTCTGCAGAAAACTAGATTTATATGTTTGTTTTGCAGCTTGGAGTGTTTGAAAAGTGGTTTGGCTCCTGATTCTGCTGCTTGAAAGTACAAGGGGCGTGTGTGCATTTGAGAACGTGAATCAGTGTCTGTGAGCTTAAGTCATAATTTGTCCTTTTTGCTCTGGAAGCAGATCAGTTTGATACTAGGTCATTGTCAATGTATATACCCCATTCAATTTTAGCACTCCATGTAAAAGTGTGCGTGGTAATGGAAACTGCCCTCATCCAGAAGAGATACTCAAGTTTTTTAGAGTCTGCTGAATTGATTTCCTAATTTTCTGTAGCTGTTTTTGCTCCACTTCCTTGCATTCCTTAGACACTGATGTCTGAACATCTCCACCCTAAGATGTTTTGCCCTTGAGTTAATAAATGTATTCATAGTCCTTACAAAATAACAAAGCTTTGAAGTTGTATGGGTAATGATTGTATCTACACCTCTCACCAGAAAGAATGGGGAAAATAAAGGTAGGGGTATGTATATACACAGTCTCTCAGCTCATACAGTACACACAGAATCCGTTTCTATGCTATACTGGAGTCACAACAGAGAAACACCTCTAAGAGGTGACGATCTAAAATGTTTGAACCCAGTTCAGTGCACAACACTGAACTTGGAGCTCTGGCATGGTGTATGGTATGTACTAGTATGAAATGTATAGCTTACAAAAATTACTTCTGTAATTTTCAAGAACTCCCGACTTGCACTTTAACATAAAGATACTTAAACTGAATCAAAGTGTGCATTTTCTTTTTTACTTATAAGCGTAGTTTTCTTGAACACTTCATATTTAGGAGAATTATGAACTTAATGGGTTTATTTCTGTTCCCATGCAGCGGATATAATTTCTACAGTAGAATTTAACCATTCTGGAGAGTTGTTAGCAACAGGAGACAAAGGAGGTAGAGTTGTCATCTTTCAACAGGAGCAGGAGGTGAGTGCTAACTACATGAGGTATATTTAATACTCTGCTCTGTTCCTATTCATTCTCTTTAAAGAGGAGGTTACACAAAGTGCATGATGTGTAATAAGTGATTAAAATAATGAAACTTAAGAGGGAAGAAATTACTGAGAACTTCAGTGATGCTGTTGGAAATTAATTTGCCTCAAACGCTCTTTAGCTGTGGTCTAAAGAGTCCTTAAGGTGAAACCAAAGAAGAGGGGCTAGAACACAAAAGGACCTTGGGGAAGCTGAAGGTGTTGGTTTATAATGACTTGACTTGGCTGTGATGATTATTTCAGATTTCACTGTAGTGGGGGAAATCCAAGTTGTCCCTAAGTGAGTTTGTAACCGACCTATGATGTCCTTGTCTATTCTTGTATCAATCAGGTAGAATCCTAGAGTAATAGTAGCAGAGGTATCGCTTCATTTTGTACTTTTGGTCTTTGCAGAATTCTACAGACAAATCTTCTGATGCTAGGAAAGGGCCTCTACCTTTGTGTTAAGAGGAGAACTGAGATGGAGTGCTTGGCTTTTTAACTAAAGCTGTAGTTAGAAGTTGACTAGGTTAGAACTTATTTCAAGGAGAGGATAAAAGGCACTTCTGTCACTGCCTGGAACGGTGGTGCTGTTACTTCTTTCCGTAGTGTTTCATTCAATTTCAACTCTCAAAATCCTCCACTTTAAGAATCCCACAGTTCCCCAGAGCAAGCTCCTTTCTGCTGTTACCAGCCAACTCCAGGACAGGGCCTTCTCTTGGCAAATCACTGTGGTCAGGGGGTGCCATCTAGTGGGGTGTTCCTGGCTGGCCTGCCTCTGCCCAGGTTGCTTTGGCTGGAGTTTGGGGTGAACATAGTCCCGCCTGTAATCTGCCTGTAGTTTGGGGGGCACAAACCCTTGTGTTTTGTCACTTTGAGCTTTAGCTTGCGTCCTTTAAGGATCCTTTAATGAAGCTTAAATATCTGTGTGCTTGCTCGCAAATGAGTTGTCTTTAAATGCCTACATTTGGTTTTGATGTGCAACCTCTGGCTCATATCCTTACGATCTATGAAGTTGGGTATTAGTGGGTGCCACCTGGGTTATCAGATTGAGTTGTGCAGTGTTGTTTTTGGCATAATTCGGCTTCTCAGTGTTTAGGGAATGAGCAATGGGACTTGATTCCCTAGTGCATTAATAATAGTGAGTTATGCTACAGGCACGACTGTCTAGAGCAAGTTTTATGTGTTAGGAGTATCTAAAAGACAGTGAACTGTTCGAGTTGGATTTATGTACCACTTCCTATCACACTACATTTGAGTGCTTTTCAGATGATACGTACAGGAAGAAAACCAATAACCACATAAGCACAATAAGCTCATGCAACTTTACCCACTACCAAAGGCTGCCACCTCTGGGTTGGAACGTGGTGGCCTTTCTGCAAGGTGAAGCGAGTGACATTACACAAGGAGCAGGCAGGAAATGAATACTGTATCTAATTGAAACTGAAGGAGGAATTTGCGTAGGCAGCCTGTAATTACCTAAATTGGAATTTAACATGAGGCATTTGGGCCAACACCTCTTCTTGGGTGGATTTTTTTTGAGTGTGGTGAGGTAGTCTGATGGTTTAAATTTTGCCTATATCCCAAGGGTGGATTTCATCTCTTACTGGCTTTATATATTGCTACTCTTACTTTACTGCTCTTATTAGAGCAGTAGTAGCTTTGCTAGACTCTGCAAGAAGTATATTTAAGACTCAGTCATTATGGTAAGCATGGAATTGAAGGAAAGTTCCCTGAATCATGACCAGCATTTCCTAAAGCACAATAGATTTCCTTTAGAAGTTGCCTGTTCTGGGCAGTGACCCTGCTTTAACTTGCTATGTCTAACTGAAACTTGGAACAAAGGTTCTTCCATTCTCTAGGGTCGGAAAGCCAGTGCAATTGATAGGTGTGGTACAACATCCTAGTGCCAGATTATATTTCTAAGCATTTTGTCCACCTTTCCCTCCCCCACACCTTATTGTAAAGTGTAAGAACTCCTGCCAGCTATTAATGTAAGGGTATGAAGCAAGAGAAAATGATGTGAGGAATGTGATACATGTGGGCTTGCAAGGATCATATCAAGAAGTATGTTCTAATGAGGTACTAAGGGATGGAATGAATAGATGGACATGAGACACACAAAGGACGGAGGGAGCAAAGTCCCTAGTCAAGAGCATATCCAAGGAAAGGCAACCTCATGAAGGGGATGGGACAGGAATATATCGCAAAATTAAGCTTAAATTAATTTCAGGTACCCCTGGTAAGCACTGCTTCCAAAATAGGAATTTGAGGTCGAGTTCACCCAGGGCAGTATTGGTGTTAGGAAGCCACTGCCTAAAACATAGCTTGCATAGCTTGAGGAGTTGTGCAGGTTTGGAGGCTTTTAGTTTTCCAGACAGTTCCATCCTGCACAGGCTGACTGCAGGTGTGACTTTTCGTGTCAGAGGTGTATTACAGCAGAGGTGGGGTTTTTTTCCTTCCCATCCCCATCTCCAAATGAGGAAGAAAAAGCTGCTTAAGCAGTTTAGAAGGTCTTGGGGAATGTGGAGCTGCTTGTATAAATTTAGAGGTGACATGTGGGATTTCGATAGTGTGCCTAGCAAGCTGAACTTGCCCACAGAGTGGATCTGACATATGTGTGGCTGTGTAGTTTTCTTGGGGAATGTTCTTCTTAAAAGACAAAGGTGGAAATATTAAAGATGAAAGAATGATGTGGATTTTTGAGGGCTTTATTGTTTGTAAGAAAAGAAAACCATGCCTACAATATTTAGGTAAAATGTTAGTTTGTAAGCTTGGCTGCTTGGAATTAACATGAGAACTTGGAGGTGATACTCATGTGGCTGGGGGGAGTTTCTGGAAGGTTGAGGAATTCCAAGTTGCTGCCATAACTGTCTCTGACGTTTTCTTAGCCAGAATGATAGGAACTGTAAGCAAAATCTTGCAAAAGAGATGATCCTCATTTCGTCAGTTCCACAGGCTCATTGCAGTAAGGCAAGTTGTACACCAAAGGGTACTCATGGCAGGTTTGGCATAGGCAACCAGAGAGTGTAGCCTTAACCTATTTTTATGCTATTTTTTTATGCTCACTAGCAGTCTGCCTGTGTATCTTGCTGCATAAATGTCTAGTTCTGGCTTCTGCCTGCAGCCTTGAAAAGCATTCTGTACATTGCATACATATCTTGATGGTCTAATTCTCTTTTTAGAACAAAACCCAGTCTCACAGTAGAGGAGAATACAATGTTTACAGTACCTTTCAAAGCCATGAACCAGAGTTTGACTACTTGAAAAGTTTAGAAATTGAAGAGAAGATCAACAAAATTAGGTGGTTACCCCAGAAAAATGCTGCTCAGTTTTTATTGTCTACAAATGGTAAGTTATGACTTCACAGTTAACTTTGCATGGTAACCTCGTTGCATACGTTTGCTATTAGGATTTTTGTCTGATTCTCTCCGCTTCGTAAAGGCCAAAAGCAAGCTGGTTTTTAGTCCATATGTCTAGGGATGTGGCTGTGCAGGAGTTAGGCTGTTTGAACTGTCCTGTTCTTCTGGCTCACCTGGATGCAGGAGTGATGCATGGGGTGATGTATTAGTCTTTTCTGATATGGTTGGTTTAGAGCAGAAGGGCTTAGTGAAGGTGTCATTGAGTACCTTCACCTGTGTATCACTGTGAGCGAGCTGACATTAATCATTCATAACAGTCCTCATTCTAATTGAAACTTGCTGTAACTTTATAAAGAACAAACCGTGGAGGAGGTCTTTTAAATGCTTTTTCTCTCTTCTTGTTTTCTCCCAGCAGTATTTGTGTCTTTTTTGGTGCACGTAGGTGGTCATGTCTTGCTTGAAAGCTTTGTGTTAAAGTGCATTGATGAGTATCTTTCCTACAGCTTTGATTTTTTTTCAAACTGTGGCCGCTTTATTTCAGATAAAACCATAAAGTTATGGAAAATCAGTGAAAGGGACAAAAGACCAGAGGGTTATAATTTAAAGGAAGAGGATGGACGGTATAGGGATCCTACTACAGTTACAACACTACGGGTGAGTAGTTCACTTGGTGGATTAGCTACACTCAAGTGATTTCTCCTCTCCCTCCTCTGGCACCACAGATTAGCCTGTGGCTTAGTGAGTAACTGTCCCATCACATTAGTAAGGTTCCATTTTCTGTGATGTTAGCTGGCAGACATTTACTTCTGAGGTGATTTGGAGATATTTTAATTGACTTGATGTACGGGAGCAGTGTTTTTGAGTGCTACTGTGTTTGTAGTACATTTGCATCTCAGACTTCCTTGCTTTGTATTTTGCAGGTGCCAGTATTCAGGCCCATGGACCTCATGGTTGAAGCTAGTCCACGAAGAATATTTGCCAATGCTCACACGTATCACATCAATTCCATCTCCATTAATAGTGATTATGAAACGTACTTATCTGCAGATGACTTGCGGATTAACCTGTGGCACCTAGAGATTACGGACAGAAGTTTTAGTATCTTTTTTTGGTTGCAACAAAGCTGTTGGATTTTCTTTCCTTTCATGAAAAACTTTTTGTATAGTGCGTCTCTCCACATCTTGGGTATTTCGCCTTATTCCTGCTGAAGAGGTGGCTCAGCATGAGCAGTATGAGTATGAGTAGCTATCATTTGCATGCTGAAAAACACTCTTAAAAAGGGAAAAAAGCTGAAGGTTTCAAGTGAGATGAGCAGTTCTAGAAGGCAGGATCACAGTAAACTATTTTGTGAACATTTTCTTGACTTGCAGCAAGAAGCAAGTCAAGTGACCTCTTTCTCTCAACAGTGCTTATGCCTTTTTGCCTTCTAACATAACCATCAGCCCTTCTGGTGTGTGCACCTGCAGATGTTATAGGCAGTAGGATCACAGGAGTATGTTTGCAGATGCCTTCTTTATAATGTAGTGATTAGAACTGAAACAAAATAAAGTTCTATGTGAAAAATCTTTGACATATACTAAGCAGTCTTTTGCTGTTACAAGCATTAACTTCAGGCTGCTACAGGACGCAATTTTATAGTCTCGTTTTCTAGGCAAACCATGAGACTTGATTCTCACTTTTGTCCAGTTTGTGGCTGGGTCCCACAGTCCTAAAAAAGCATTGCTGGATGCTTCTAAAGCTGAAAGATGGGTTGTGAAAACTGGAGACCATTTCTTAACAAAATGCTGTAGATATTGTAGATATTAAGCCTGCCAACATGGAGGAGCTCACAGAGGTGATAACAGCAGCAGAGTTCCACCCGAACAGCTGTAACACATTTGTTTACAGCAGCAGTAAAGGAACGATTCGTCTCTGTGATATGAGAGCAGCAGCACTCTGTGACCGACATTCAAAATGTAAGTTCTGTCCTGCGCTTTTTGTTGTCATTTTCTAGAATATGTTTATCTTGCTGCTAGATGAAACTAGGCACTGATCAGTAATAGATTAAGCATTGAATTGTGTGTATTTGTACTGGATTTCTGAAGTATATTGACTAGATCTAAAGAAACCTTAAAGTTAGGTTCATGTTTTGCCAAAGTAATGAATAAAATAATTAGCAGCTTAAGCTGGGGAGT
>JANRGW010039117.1:7229-23972 GCA_024733675.1 Psilopsiagon aymara
GCCCAGCCGCGGGTGACCCCTGGGTTCTTCCGCGGGCTGTGTGTGAAGTGGTGTGAGCCGGGAGGGGATAAAGGGGAGGTGCTGCTTGCTCTGAAAATAAACTTACACGTGCCCAAGAGCATGTAGAAGTGTATATGGGGGTGAGCGTCTGGAACGTGTGATAGACGGGGGTGGTTTGTTTGGGTTTCGGTGTTTTTTTTTAAGAGAAATTGGTGAGATTTGGCCTCCTCGGGTGGAATTAGTTAATTAGGCTTTAGCACTTTGAAAATTGTGAGGCACAATTTGGTCACTTCATGGCAGAAGATCTGAGGATGCCACAATAACTGTCACTTTGATCATATTCTTGGGAGAAAGTGGTGGGATCGAATGTTTTGGCAGTATCTTGAAACTTTCACGTGTGAATGCAGGGGTTGAGAAGAGAAATTTGATGGGTTTCGATTCCATTTGCTTCTTGCACGGGTCTTGCTTTGTTTTGGAAACTCAGCTCTTGTGTTCACACAAGTTTCTGTACATCTCAAGGAGAGATGGAAGTGTATTTGAATGTCACAAACTCTGTATTAAAATGCACAAAGGGAATCAAAAGTGTGTGCATTGTATTGTTAAACACATATTTCAGTTTTTTTGAATGGAAGAGGACAGAGATGCATCCATAGATCAAGCTAGTCAAGCTGACTTACATTTTCCTCTTGTTTCCAGCTAGCTGCATTTAGTTTTAAGTGTGTTCCTGTACACATATGAAGATATTGCCGATATGCATTTGACATACCTGATTTTTTTGGGTTTAATTTATGATGGAGGAGGAGAAGTCCCATTTGCTTTTGAGAGGAAATTGGCCAATTGTAACATTTAGCCTTTTGAAGACTGTGGCTGGGTGAGTCAGGTAGTAGCAAGGTATTAGTTCATGCTGCAGGAGCATCACACTCCAAATACTAGTGCTGACCTGACACTTATCTGACCTTTTGGTGAGCAAACTGAGTTTGTTATTCTAGGAGAAAACTGGAATAACTGTGTTATTCCAGTTATAACTGTGGGGGAGGGAAGAGTCATAATTTTCCTCCACATTACTGAGTCATATTAGCTCAGTGAGTAGTTAGAGGTGTGCTAAAGGGAGTGGAACCATGCATCAGAAAGTGGCACCTCATGGTCAGCAGGCTTTTAGATATGCTGTTCACTTTACCTTTCTGAACTCTGAGAAACTGCTGAAGAGTTCCTACCCAGAATTTCAATGTAGTGTTCTTTCTTGTTTGCAGAAAAGTCTTGCTTTTGAGCAGGAGGGGAACCTCTTATTGACAAGCTTCATTTTATTTGGTGACAGAAAACAGAGCTTGTTTTAAGGTTAGGGTCTGTGGTGTTGTTAAATACAATGCTCTTCAGTATGAGAAACTCTTGGGAGCTTCTAAGAAAAGCTCTGCTTGCAAGGGACTGTTTCCTTGCCAAAATGTTTTCATTTATCTTGTTCCAGAGAAGATTGAGGAGCACATATCCTGTACCTTTAAGTGCTGGCATAGTTCTAATTTCATACAGAAATGAAGCTGTTGTCTTGCTCATGAAGGGTCTGTCCAAAGCAGTTACTATTAAATGTATGCACAGGCTTCTAAAATGATATATTGATTGCCAGTGGAAGTACCCAAGGCCTAGGAAATTCCATAGTTAAAGCTGGTTTTAAGCTCTTTAATAAAAATGGGGTGAGTGATACTATGTAGGAACCTAGCCTAATTTGTTGCGTTAGGGAGCCTGAGCCTCTGTTAATAAGCAACAGTTCATTTTCTTTTCCACTGTTGAGCAGCTCTAAACCTCACATACTATGTGGTATTTAAATCTTGTTATGAAGATAGAGTGTTTTCATTTCTCACATGCTTTTCTTTAGAGCACCTCCCTAGTATGAACTAATTTGAAAATAACAATATGGTTTTGGTCAGTGTGAAACTTGTTTTGAATATCGGGTCAAGTGGTCCTCCTCCCCTTCCAGAGAGCTGCAAACTAAGGAATGAAAAAGTGCAGATACTGCTGTGCTTTGCACTTGGTAGCCTACAGTATTATCATGTAGGATTGGAGTGAGATTTTTTTTCAATCTGTCGTGTTGAAAATCACTTAGTGTATGTAGTTTAGCATTCTTTGGTCAAGGTCTTGAACTTGAGCTTCTAGCTGGCTTGGAAAATATGAGCATTTTGTACGAGGTTCAGAAACACTGAAAAAACCTCAGCAGCAAAGTGCCCTGTGATGCGTTTCATACAGTCTAATGCATCAGGCACTGTCCAGCCAATGGCTGTGCAAGTCAGCTCTTGTGATTTTGATGCAATTCTATAGTGACTTTAGCTCCTGGTTGCAAGGAAATTGATATTTCAAAAATACTTCAAGTGTTTTATTTGTTTTACATGTAATTAAGCAAGCTGGCACCATGTAAGCTTCCTGCTCTTTGTGGCTTGCATTTGGAGAAACAGTGCTCGTAACAGATGTTCAGCTATTGTCATAAATTTGGAACGGCCTTTTTTGTTAGTTTAACTTTTGAGGGGTTTTCGAAAAACACAGCTAAAAGAAATGGTTGCTTAGCTTTCATCAAAGTAGAGGTTGAATAATGTCTTTAGTTATTCTGAAGGTATGAAGACTTTAGGGCAAAAACTTTGTCATCATACATGTAGTTTGGTAGCTCTCTGTTGGAATTCCTTGTGGATACCGATTTGCATATAAAAGTGGAATAAAGCCTTAAGTTACAAATAAACTTTAGATTCTGTAGTTGATTCACAAGTAATTCAAAGCAGATTTGTTTGCAACCTTTACTTTAAAAAAACCCCTAACTCTGGATGCTTGTTTTTGAATGTGATTCTCCTATTCTGTTCTGAACAAATACCAACCCTCGAAGATGTTATGTGCTCAAACCTCATTGAAGAAAGTACAAAAAAGTGATTCATCACTGTAGCTTAAAAATGTTTGCTTTAGTGTAGCAAAGAATTTTTGGTTGTGTGGTGCTGGGTTACCATGACGTAAAAAGCTGAGTGAAAGAACTAATGGCTCTGTGTACGTTAAGCCTAATTACTTTTCCTTGGCTTTGTATTTTATGATTAAACAGCAGTATTCCTGGATCTGTTGTGTGTTCCCTGCTCCTCTTCATTTTTTCTGTGTGCTCTCCCTGTCTCTCCACAGTGGTCCTGCTCTCACCACTGCTTGTCTACCCTGCAATGCAGCAGATTACGGTGGCTTTGGCTGTGGCCAGTCAGAATCAGGCACAAGGTGATCCATCAGCCTAGCCTCTGCGTTTCTGTAGGACCTGAAACAGCTTGTGGTCGTTCATGTGTTGGTGTCTGAAACAAACAACTGTGGCAACTGTTGCATCTTCCTGGCCACTTACTGTACAAGGCTGTCTTAGTGCCTTTGTCACTGAAGAGTATGGCATTTTGCTTCCACTATGCTGAGTTCAGATGTTCCTGGGACAGTTGAGAAGACTAGAACTAGCTGTGTGATTTTGTGAACTGTTTCCTTAAACTGTGGAAATAACTGTCTGTCCCTTTTGGTCATGAAGGTAACTTTCCAGTTGTGAACTTCAAGCTTGAAAGTATCTAACAAAGTCCTCCAACTATAGACTTGGAAGAGAGGTGGCTTGGTTTGGGGACAGAGAGAAGGTGGCTCTAGCTATATATCCATCAGCTGGGCAAGAAGGAGGGAGAGAGGCTGTAGCTTCTCCCTTGATGTCCTGGAAGAGGTTTGCTCCTTCTGAACAGGGGACAGATAAGGGTTCAAGCTGCCAAGGTAGCTCATTACAAGTGTCTCTTTTTCTTGCTTCAGAGAGTTCCTGGTGTGTAAATACAAAGCACCACCATAAAAACTTCTGCCATATGAGCTGTTTGCATGTATTGCCCTTCATGCAAGTGCGTTTTCTACATTTGCTAAATTAGGTTGGGTGGTGTCTTCTTGCCCTTCATATCCATTGTCCTTGGCTGGGCTCATCTTTGAGGAGCAGAGTCACAGCCAAACCGATAAGAAATTAGTTTGATTAAAAAGACCCCCAGCTCTTTAGATTGGAGATTTATTATCCCTAAAATTAACATGAGAATAAATGTTTTATGATGAGAGAGCAGCCCTTTCTTGAGCCATTTGGTTTTGCTAATAGGATAGTTTTACTTGAGAATGCAGTGTTTTGATGATGGAGTTGTGTGGAACTCTTTAGGATTCAGGGGTTAGAATTAGGCAGGAGTGCTGAGGCAAATCCCCTTCGTCCTTATTCTGAGAAATATGGAAGAGTTTTTCAAGACTGCAGCTTAAAGTTGTGCAAGGCTTAGCTGACATGTTGGATGATTCAGCTATTCTGATGTTCTTTTTCACTTCCCAGTGTTGTGTCTTGGAGACAGAGGTAGTGACGAGGAGGGGGAGCACTGTGTAGGGAAATACTGTTCCTAGGGGGAGAGAGTGAGCTGCTATTGGAAGTGTAGACTTACAGCCAGTGAAAATTCTTTGCTTTTGAAAACAAGAATCTCTGCAAAGTTAGTTTTCCTCTTCCAATTAACTGAGCCTTATTTGAAGTGGTTAGGTTGGATCTGGTGGGCAGAGGGTACATCCGTGTGTTCTGCAGAGCCATCCTTTCTGGGAGTTTGCTTGTGGTGCTGATTCTGTTCAGGCTAGCTCATCTTTGGGAGCCTGTTGATGTTATGCTAGTCTAGTCTACTCCTCTAAAGAAAGCAGGAATTACCAATTTGTGTAAAATACTCCTAAAGTTCTCATACTTGATCCCACAATTTATTACATTTTGATTTGGATTTAAGCAGTACAATGCACATTGGTTTTATATATATATGTATGTGTGTGTGTGTACATGGCTATAAACATTCTATCTGAGCTAGTGGTAAAAAGGTTCTTTCAAAAGTTTGTATGCTATTACAGCATGCATCTCAAGATAGTGCCCTTCTAGCATATTAGTGCAGTCTTTAGGAAAATTATTTTCATGCTACTGAACAGAGAGGTTCAGCTTTCCAGATTTGGAGGACTGTTTTCTTATGTTATTCATATAAGAGAAAAATAATCTGTCTCCTTTTTCTGCAGTTCTGTTACCTGCTTTATACTCTGGGAAATGATTAGGTTTTTAATGTGATCACTGCTGTTCTGTATAGTTTCTGTCATCAACTAGTTAAGTGCTGCCTTGAATGCATCAGCTTTGATAGCTCCAATAATCTTCAATGTAAATGCAGTTCTTGTTGGAATTGCTGTTCAATGTATTTACCAATGTTTCTGTATTGGTTATTTTGTCCATCTTATGAAGGGGTTTAAAATAAGCTATTGTGTGTTGCCCCCACTTCTGTAGCTGCACCCTATGCTTTGGGGAAGCAGTTAGGATTACCTGAAATTTGTTTTGTAGTCAAAGGGTTTCCCTCTCCTCCTGCACTTTCTGGTTAAGAGTTGCTTTTAGATTGATTTCTTTATCAAATATTATTGAACATACGTAGTTCTTTTTATAAAACAGTGGTATAGTTGAAACCATTGTTCAAACATAGACTGAATTTGTTACTGAACTGAGGTTTGGAGAGGGGAACAGTTGCAATGTGAACATGAAAGACTGTGTAGTAATTTGCATTAAAATAGGATCTTTAAAACTTTCAGTGCTGTTTTTTTTATGTATAGTGATGGGTTATTGTCTTTGAAGCCTCTTCATTAATGTGATAAGATTGTGAAATACCCAACTTTGCTAAACTTCATGCTTTGCCTTCCATTATTTGGGGCGAGCAGCTTGAACTGTGCTATGCATGTTTTATTGTTCATATTTGAACACTTTTTATGTCATTTGAATTAAAAATTATACTTGAAAAAGTGATAACAATTTGACATTTGGACCACAAGACAACACTGGCTTTGAAAAAAATACTTGTTGAAGAATTCTTTGTCTAGTGTTTGAAAAAAAACCCAAACCCCAACCACTGGATGAGTTTTAGTAAGGTAAATCCTTTTGAAGAAAAGGGATTCTGAAAGCAGAATATGTGTATATGGGGGCTCAATATGTGCTTATCAGGTGTGCTTGCTGTTAATTTTTGCTGATACAAAGAGGGTATTTTGGCCTCTTCACCGGTCTCTGTGTATGATAGATGTTCTGCATTTTAACTCAGTCATTATTTGTTACAGTTATTTGACTGCTGATCTTAAGAAACTTTTTTCTTACTATCTTACCAAAAGTAGTAAGTTTCAAGTTTTTTGCTGAAGGAGCTTATGTCCTACAAAAAGAAATGCCATGCATCTAGTTTTTGAAGGGTAACACAATGAGGAAAGTTCCAGTTCTGCACCACTATTGTGATAGCACACATAGCTACTACATTAGTAAATGGATTTTTATAAGCTGAATAAAGTTTATGAACCTACTTGTGTCATTTTTGGCAGCAGTAGTATTGAATAATAAGGAATTCACTCATATGCCGTAGATAAAGTAGGTATATTTTTAAAGAATATCTTAGAAACAGTTTGGTGTGGTTTTGTTTTGTAAAATGGTTAAAAATTTTCTCTCTCAAGATACCTTTAAATCAAGTCTGAAAACTTCATTTGGCTAGAATCATGACTAGCCAATTGTAAGTACTTGTGGTATAGAAGAAAACATACTCCAAAGGGCCCTTCTGTGAATCCATCATTTTATTCATAGGTAAAATGGCCTATAAATTAGGATCAGAGAGGCTCAAACTTGTCACTTTTTTCTTTTCAGGAGGTAAAGTTTGGAGGTTGTTTATTTATGTCGTTGGTTTGTTTTGTTTTCTGGTTTTGTTTTTTGTTTTTTGTTTTTTTCTAAAGAAATGCTTCTCTGTTGTTTTCTTTATGCCGAAGTCTTCCATAGCAAATGTGTTCCATCAGTTTTGTTAATTGTAGTGTTAAAAAAAAGAGGATATTTTCAGAATTTTTTTTCTGTTCTGTGTGGGTGTCTTTGGTTTTGTTTAACATTTCTTATTGTTCAGTGAAAGTTTCAAATAAGTATATTGCATTTTAACATTCTGCATTCTTTATGATGTGAAAACTCAATTCAGCTCCATCAAAATCACAGTAGACTGCCTTATTAACCATATTCCAGAGATGAGGCATCACTTACATGTTGAAAATGAAAATAAAATCAATATTCAGATTATCTGTATGCTTTATTAAACACTCTCCTCCCCACTTTATAACTTCTCTTGTTAATCTCCACTCTAAACCTTTCTCCCAGATTTTTGAAGTTCTTTCCAAAGTTACTTTTAGTTCAAGGAATAGGTTTTTTCACCCAGGATTGGGATAGTATCCATTAGGACGAGGATGGCCAGCCACTGATAATCAGTCTTGCTTGAATTCTAGGTATTGTGCGTAAAGCCACATGAATTCTCATTTCAAACTTTTCTTCCCGACAGGAGTTCTTCAGTAGACCCTTTTCTTTGAACAATACACTTTCTTGGTTCTTTAACTGAAGTGCCATGGGAGATAACCATTTGATGTGTCCTTGAAGAACATTATTAATAGTGGAAAAAGGAACCTGAAAAGCTTGTTGTGCTTCTGTAAGTGGTTGTGAGCAGATAACTCTTCTGTCCCAGTTTCGAAAATAGGATGGTATAAAAGCTCTCCAGTGAGATGCTGTCAGTTGCATTATACCAATACTGTTGATCTTGGTCTGGCATTTAAACAAAACTTGTAAATAAATGGTTTGTAATATTATTCCAGATTTGTAGAAGGCTAATTGTTTTTCATCCCTGATTTTTTTTTTGGTTTTGTATAGAGAAACCCCACAGGAATGAGGCAGTTGAGGTCCTCAATATCTTGAGTGGAAAGATGAATTAAAAAAGCAATAGAAACTGGAAGAGAATTACAGTGATGCTGTTTTGCTTGGTTCCTTCTCAGAATTAGGAGATTATGGCTCTGAAAGGATAGTTTACTGCAGTGAGCTAGCATGTATGTGGAGTATGCTGTTCATGCCTGTTTGCCAGCAAGTCCACAAGGGTTTTCATAGTTGGCAGCTGTTGCATCTTTAGCAGGAGTGCAGCCAGTTAAAGTTGTATCTGGTCATTTTAACTTTGCTTCAAAGTGGATGAGATGTGGGGGAAATAGTCCTGTCTTGTTCAGTGCGGTGGAATGAAGCCACTGGTGCTCAGTTTTTCATTTAAAAATCTGTGAGTTTTATGAAACAAGGAAGCTCTGAACTGCATTATCTGTTAATTTCTATTTTTATGCCATTGTCAAAATATGTTGTCTTATCACAAGACAGAGAAAAGAGACAAGAGAGGTGACTTAAATGTAATGCTTTTGAACACACACTTATCAAGTCCAGTGGTGGCCAGGTTTTGTCTTTTTCTCAAGTATATTTGAAAACATTCAGTAAAGCAATTACATTTAGCAAGGCTAAGTGTTACTCTGTTGGATGAAATTCAGTGTTGGAAAGCAAAGACTGCATTTCCAGAGATGGTGATTGAAAAGCTGTGTGTGCAGATGAAAATGATAAAGTGCTAATTATGACTAGCCCAGCATGTGGCTAGGGTTGTATATGAAAACAGTAAAATTTTGTTGTAATGGCATCTTAAATTTTGTACTTCTGCTGTTAACAGCAAGAATCGGCCTCTGTCTGGTCCCTCCCGCACTACTGAGCTGCCAACATTTGAAAGACAAAAGGCTCATGTGCTTTACCTTTTGCATGGTTCCTGTCTTTGTTAAACTTCAACCTGTAATTTCATTACCTTTCTAAGGATGCTCCACAGCAAGTAAATCAATCCAGCCGTAATCCCACCTGCCCTCCGTGCAGTTGCACTTCGAGTTGCACAATGACCTGCCTCAGAGAGTGGAGCTGGCCGAAATCTAACACTTGCTGTAGGAATGGGTAGGGACACTGGTTCGTCCTCAGCCAGCTCAGCTGCTGAAGCCTGTGTGGCACTTTTGTGTGGCTGGTCCTTCCAGGGAAGGGATGGGTTTCTACAGGTTGGGATTCAGAGTTGTTTAAAATGCAAATGCAAGCTGGCAGTGCTGATGAAAGCAACAGTTGCTGATGTTCCCCCCTACTCCCACACTGTCCTGCTCCTCTGTCAAGGGAGGCATTGCTGTGTGCAATGAACAAAATTAGGGGAGTGCTCTAAGTTAAAACTAACATTTTTTTTTTTAACTCGAGTCCCTGTCCTGGTTTGCCATGTGGCTGCCGAAATGTTTACCTCCCGGTCCAGGAAGGGTGTGAGAGCAAGTGGCCAACAGCTAGAGGCAGACAGGGCTTGCTGTTGTCTGTGGCTGCACTAATTTAAAGTGCCTCCAAGTGTTTGTTTATTGAGCAACGGCTTCACTTGTGGAAGTGTGGGGTATATTGTGTTGTGAAACGTCTGGAATGGGGATAAAATGCTCAAACAAGTGTGTTATGAGGGCAAATAAGTGACATAAAGATGAAGGTGGACTCTGTGCTTGTGGGCTTGTTAAGAAAATTAATTCTGACAGAGGAGCAGATTCCTTTCTGAAGAACAGAAAGGATTCTGTAGATTTTGGTGGAAATAGCAATGATTTTGAAAGACTCAAATAAGGGCATTTGAAAATACCTGAAAAAAGCAAATTAGAATTTGATATCTCTGTGGTCTTAATTCTCTTCATGGAATATTTCTGCTGGTCATGTAAACTTTCTTGCCCACACTGAGGAAAGCAAAAAGTAGATGCAGTGTCTTATAGTTGCACACTGATAAAAAGCAGGGAAATGCAGATCAGAGGAGCTAAACAGAAGAGGAAAATTATAATATTGCATTGAATGAGAAAGAATTGTGTATTTGCAGTTAAAATGAAAGCTTTAAAATATCTTTTATTTTTTTTTTTTTGGCTTATGTAACTATAATAGATTGGGTTCTACCTTTACTTAGTTAAGAAACATTCAGTTACATAGTGTATATAGTCACAAAGTATAGAAAATCACAACTTAAACGTAAATCTTCTCTGGAAACCCACTGGTTAAATTGGCTGTTCAAACGACAGTGCCACATGTTAAAATTCAGATCAGTATTTTGATATGCATCAGTTATGCCTTATAGACTGTAGCCTTCAACTGTCAGATGTCTTTATTTTATTGTTCTTCTCCAAGTAAGGAATGGGAAAGCATTCTCTAGTCTAAAAGATTAATTTTTAACATATTTTGGTAGTGAGAACATGATTAGCAGTTACTAACAGCAGCTGATCTCAGGGGGAAGAAGTTCTGATTAATTTACTTCAACAACTATAGAGAATAATTAATTTTTTTTTGGTGGGTATTAATAGAGCACTTAGCACCCACTCCTGCATGTGCAGTATCCTCTCATTCTATGAAATCTTACATTTTCTTATCTTCTTTTGTTTGTGTTGGTTCAAATTCTGTATTTTGTTGATGTAAAGAACTTGGGTATGAGAAATCATTTTTAATCATCTGCTTGGACTCATCAGACAGTGAGCCATAGCTTGGGCGTCATATGTAATCTGTCTGGATAATTGATCCAGATGACATTCAAAGGCTCTTGCAGAAGAGATGAATGGTGTTCCTGACAGCAGTCTGAAAGCAGTCTGCTTTCCTCTACCAGCTTCCTAAGAGGCATCCAGGTTTCTAACGCACATTTTGGAGAAAAGCTGAGCTTACTCATGTTTGCTGTGTGCATGGTCCTCAGGGCACATGACACTCAGTGCACATATGCAGACCTTCCAGCAAATATTGGGTGTAATGTGTATGGGATCTGCTGCTTCTGTAAAGAGTTCTGTCTGTTCTTCAAGTGCAGTAGGTCTGGTGTGACAGAGAGGGCTGAAAGAGCTCTGCACTGACAACAGAAGTTGTCAGCTCATTCATGAATAATTGATTTAGGAGTTGACATCTGTCTCTTTGGTGTGTTCTCAGAAACTCCACTCTGATGTACACAGATTAACAGAAAAAAAAATTTCTGTGGCACTTAATGACTTCAAAATGAATGAAGTAGCTAATGCTTTTATATATGTGATTATAGCGCTAAGACCTGTACTTTTTCATGGAGAAATTGCTGAGTGTTGCAGATTGCTCCACTCATAGAGGATTTATGTACGTGTCTCTGGAGTTGATCAGTGGTATTTATACAACTTTGCAGAAATAATGAAGCACCACTTACATAAAGAGATACCCTTTTATAGTACCGGTAAAATAGAACTGGGTTTCATTGTTCTACAAGTTTCACTGGAACTGTGATTTTTAGAGGTTTCCAAATAGCTCCTGAGTGATGCTTCTGCCCTTGGCAGACTGTACATTGCATGCTGGACGTGCAGTGGTAATCTTTAAATTCTTCAGGCATGAAGTCTCTGGCACTTCTGCTATCACTAGCTGAAGTGAAACATACAACAAAATGAGGTCTAAAATGTCCAGTCACAATGAGCTACTTTTAAAAATCAGCTCTGTAGTAAAATGATGCTTGTAGATGCAGTTAAGCACAACTTTTTTTCCCTTAACATTTCTTTCTAGTATGGCTTGATGGCAAGTTCTTCAATATGGCTAGATTAGAGGAGTATTTTTCCTCACATGTTTTCCAGAAAGCCTACAACAAAAGTGAGATTTGAGATTTGCATTTCCATTAAATTGTGTGAGGGGGGTTGGAAAGTTTTCCTTTCAAGCCTGTGGAAACAAGACTGATTGTTCCAAGCTACAAGGGGAAATTTGTCATTTCTTAGTCATGTGTCTACAAAAGAGAAATCTCAAAGTCTTTTAAAAATGTATCATATTTTATTTGCATTTTATCACCTAAATGTGTAAGAGTGGTTTTGGAGTTGTTTTCCTCACCAGAAAAGTGCTTCCTGTTCCTCGTACAAACGCAGAGCCAGTACTCTTTCATGCTTGAGACAGCTGAACAGGAAGCTAGTGAAGAGGATGGTTTAAATCAGCAAACTAGGGAGTAGGATGGCATAAGTGAACGTTAGGTACGATCTCTCCTACTTTTAGCTGGAGAAATTTACAGTTCAAGTACTACTATTTGGGACAAAGAAGAGACTCAGGCTCTCCTTTGACTTGCAGCAACATAGGCTTAAGATATAAAAGCTTGGGGAATAATCAAAGATACATTATCAGATGCATTGTTGGTATTCCTGGTTGTAAGAAACAGCGTTTGTGTAGTTACTGCACTCCAATAATAGGCACCTTGAAATGAGAAATAATTACCAAATAATTATTCTACATCCTGCAAGCATTTTTATTTTACTTAAAGGCACTCAGAACAATGTATCTGCTTGTACATGTGAAAGCTACCATGATTTCATGTTCAAAAGGCCACTGTATTAGTGTATCTGTATGATATTTTCAATCTGTTATCAGTTGCTTACCCCTGTCATAAGGTAGGAAAAGCACAGAACTAGTTAACCGATTCATAGTTTTTGTTTAGGCCATAACCTAAACCTCACTGCTGTTTATGTTGATAATCAGTTTTATATGTCTGCAGTATAGTTTTGAAATACTAGCCACAAATATCACCATGAATAAAGAACTAGTGTTTATTTGTTGGTTTTATTGCTAATATTAATTCTGTGTATTTTGTGTGAGTACTTGCTTGTGGAAAGCCAGTTTGCTAGCAAAGGAGTTGGTATTTTTCTTGACTATTAAGCATATTGTGACTTATAAGGAATCTGACATTTAAAAGTTTACTAACTAGTAAGCCAAGGCCATGCAGGTTTTGAATGATAAGTTTTCACCTGCTCTTAGATTTATAACATGCCTTTGAGAAGAAACCAGGATTAAAATGTTACACAAAACATAAGGTTTAAGTTACCTCTTGTAACATTGGACAATTGTGTCTCATCTCTTAGAACAACAGTAATTTAGGAAAGTAATTTATCAGCTGTCACCCAAATGGAAATAATATTTGTCAGGGGGTGGAACAAAGTGTTCTAAAGGAAACTGCAAAAATATAATGAAGAAAAACATGGCTAAACAACAGCTTTATAAATACAATTTTTGATTTTTACCAAAGCAGATATTCCAGTTACCTTTTCCAAAGAAGATTCATTGTTTTGATTTAAGACTGCTAGCAAGAAAAAAAGCTGCAGTTTTGTCTGTTTGTGATTCTGTATATACCAGCAGTAGTTTAGCGTTTAGAACATGGAGCTCTTTCAGTCTGCTCAGATTATAAAGAGAATAGGGTTTGTTAATAGCAATTAGGTGCCTTTTCATTTTTCCCACATGAACTTACTTTTCCATTCACTCCTGGGTGAAACACATTTAAGAATTTTGAATATTGATTGTAAGTCTAAATTCGTGTACAACCTTTTTTCCTAAAGTTTATCTTCCCTTTTTTTGCTTAATAGAGGAACTAGGCATATTAATGTGCAATATGAAACACTTTCAGACTGATACTTTTAGCTGTCAAAACATGTCAATATAAATTACATTGATCATTGTGAATTTCTGGTCATTGTGAAATCTTGACATAATGTTAAGTCTGTTGTTATCACTTTGAGGGAACTGTATAGAGAGGTATTTTGAAGGGTAAAATGGACCTACAGATTGTAAGTATATTTGGAGTGATGTCGAAGACATCTTTTAGTGCAACGTCTAATCTGATTTTTGTCTTTGCTATTTTTGCTCACATTGTTCAAGATCCTGAAAAGCCCTGATTCTTTTAGAATAACATGTACAGATCACATACAAAAGAATCTCTGGACCTTCTTATGTTGAATCTTGAAAATGATAATGTTGTTCCTTGCATAGTCATTTCATGGGACTAAATTCAGTAAATAGGCTTTTTAGCTCCAGTGCTAACAAAAATAAATATTATGAGGTGTATTTTGTGGGACTAATATTCCTGCAGGTGTTAATTTTGATGGATGTGTCCTTGTGCTCTGGAACACTTAGTTGCATCTTGATAGAGTAATTTACAAAGAGCTGGTGATGGTGGATGTTACTGAAAGTTTGTTATTTCAGAAACAACAGATAACTAATTAAATTTGCACTACATACAGATGCTCCTCCACATGTTCCATTCCACACTGTTCGCCACCACCTCACCTGTATTCCCATTTAACACAAGTGATTGCAGCCAGGCCCAGGGCTCATCTGTCCCGTGGGGCAGTGGTGATGCCCTGTGCAGTGAAGGGCACGGGGTGATGTGCAAGGTCATCCCATAGCAGGGTCAGAGTGAGCCAGAGGGCTGCTCTGTCCTGAGGGGCTTCTGTGGGGCACATCCCACAAAGCCCTACTGGGCAGCACCCTACATCTGCAGCACTGTCCCGCAGCCAGCTCCCCCTCTTCTCGTGTGGCTGCAGGCCCTGAATTCCAGAGAAGGGGTGCAGCAGTGCTGGGTCAACCTCACCAGATTTACTGTTGAGTAAACAGATTTATTGGGTTGCTCTTTATAATTTGATTTTGAGAATACACAATTTGTGTTATTTTTTTCCCATTTTTAAATAAGTCTTCTTAGTATCATTCCTGCAACAGAACAACACACTAGAGGTTTGATGATTGTCAGACTTGGCAGTTATTTTTCAGTAGAGTATTTGGTTTGTCTTTTCACATTTATACATTGTCTTTTCACTTCTGTTTTTTTTTGTCATCGTGCTGTGAATACAGTATAATAATAATGAAACTGATGTACTCTTGTTTTATTGGCAGGTTTCTCCCTCCTTTTCAGAACCTGTTTTCTTTTGTACGTAGGTATTAAGGGAACATGAAATAGCAGTGACACTTCCTGTACTGTCTGAACAATTTTTTAAGTGGTTATGGATTAATTTGTATCTTATTGAGGAAGTTGTAGCAGCTCTCTGCTCACCTGTGGTGAGAAGCTAAACATTATGCAACATTATTTGACTGATATTTTCTCAAAATTGCTGTTCCATCCGCATGTGATTTACCTTCGTGTTCACTTACGATGTGATACTGTGGTTAAAAGCCCAACAAATCCCATACCACTGCTGAAACCCAGGATGACTTAATCACCAGTGAAGCTTAGAAGATGAACGTGTGTAGCTAATTTATTTTTGTTCTTTTGCAGGTGATGGATGTGGACACACCATTCTGGGCCCCGAAAGTGGAACTCTTGCTTCGATAAACTACCCACAGACCTCTCCCAATAGCACAGTTTGTGAATGGGAAATTCGTGTAAAGCCTGGGCAGCGAGTTCAGCTCAAATTTGGTGATTTTGATATTGATGACTCAGATTCATGTCATTCCAGTTACTTAAGAGTTCACAATGGGATTGGCCCCGCCAGGACAGAGATAGGTAGGAGCTTATATTATTGGTATTTGAAAGCTGTAGGCTGGTACCTTGGATATACTTTTGGTACTTTTGTTACTTTTAAAATTTCTCCTGTTTACCTGCTCTGGGCATAGAGTAACTACTGCGTGTATCGTTAAGTACTTCTTCACAGCCCTAGAAAACTGTTATTCAGTTGGATATTGTGCAGGGTAAGATCTTGCCTGAACATGTCATACACTACTTTGTACAGTGTAGATTTTGAGTCTTACGAGAAGTGATGAAAAGAAAGAAGTGTTTTTTTATTTACAGGAATCTCCAATAAGGTAAAGAAGGGAATTTCAGTAAATCTGTAATTAGGGTTATATTCTTCCTGAGCTTCATATCAAAGAATCATTGAATAGTTTGGGCTGGAAGGGACCTTGAAGATCTAGTTCCAACCACCATGACAGGAGCAGGGACACCTTCTACTAGACCAGGTTGTTCAAGGCCCCGTCCGACCTGGCCTTGAACAGTGCCGGGAATAGGGCAGCCACAGCTTCTCTGGGCAACCTCTGCCAGTGTCTCACCACCCTCACAGGGAAGAATTTCTTTCTAATATCTATTCTAAATCTACCTTCTTTCAGTTTAAAGCCATTACCTCTTGTCCTATCATAAATGCCCTTGTAAAATGTCCCTCTCCAGATTTCTTGTAGCCCCTTCATAGGCACTGGAAGCTGCTCTAAGGTCTCTCCGGAGAGGTCCACATCTCTCTTGTGTTTGGGGCCCAGAGCTGGATGCAGGACTCCAGGTGGGATGTCATAAGAGTGGAATAGAGGGGCAGAATCCTCTCCTTAAACCTGCTGGTCATGCTTCTTTTGGTGCAGCCCAGCATAAGGTTGACTTTCTGGCTGCACACTGCCAGGAAACACGGAGCTTCACCCAACATCCCCAAGTCCTCCTCAGGGCTGCTCTCAGACCATTCTCCACTCAGCCTGTATTTGTGCTTGGGATTTCCCCGACCCAGGTGCAGGACTTTGCACTTGGCCTTGCTGACCTTCATGAGTTAAGTTCAAGTCTTTGAAGAGAGCTGCGTGTACCTCATCACAGTAGAAAAATAGACATCTGGGGCCAGTAAGTAAACTTACTATTGATGGTACTGTTAGAAAGAACAGGTAAGGAAAAGTTTCTTTTATATGCCAGGTAGGTCTTCTCTACAGGGAGGGAATACAGGTGCAACTGTAACTTTCTAAAAGTAAAGTGGTAAAGGAAACAATTGTCTGATTGTCTTTCTCTGGTGACATGCTCATTTCAAATACACTTAGCATTGCTGCTCAGCAGATGACCTCTGTCGTGGTTTAGGCCATGAATCAGCCATGCAGTTTGCTATATGGAGAATCAAAAGAATGCAACTCCCACAGGTTGAGATAAGAACATTTTAATAACTAAGGTATAACACAAACCACTACAGCTACCACCAATAATAATAATGACAAGAGAAATACAGAGGAAGAGCTCACCACATATACCCAGCCCGACCAAGCAGTGCACCCGCCACACCCTTCCGGGTCTCTGCTCTCTGCTTCTACATCCTGGGCATGATGTGCTGTGGTATGGAATACCTCTTTGGTCAGTTTGGGTCAGGTATCCTGTCTCTGCTTCC
>JANRGW010039118.1:0-34907 GCA_024733675.1 Psilopsiagon aymara
GGGTTCCGGGGGTCCCCTTCGGACGTTGCAGCCCCGAAAGCAATCCCCGGGCTCTCGCCTGCATCCTTCCGCTCTGTTGGTCTCGGGATGGCACCGGGGATGCCTCGGACGCAGGCAGGGATGAAGGCATCGCCTGCGCCCCACTGTGCCCCCCACCCGGTGCCCGGGGCAGGCGCAGCAGGGATGGGCAGAGCTATGAACAGCCCTGAGCTTCTGGCCTAGCCCTTCTGCAATGCAAAGCCTCAGGGCACCCACTTTCTGTGGGTTGCCAGAGTCAAACCCTTTCCAGGAGCCACTTGGGAATCACCAGCCCCTTCCCAGTGTGTGCATCAGGCGATAGTCACTGAGGCTTGGAGCAGGAACACAGAGCATCCCAAAACCTCCCTATGAGCACATGAAACCCAGGCCCAGCCAGGACCACACTGGGTCCCTGGGCCAGAGGGGAAGGTGGGGTATTGCCCCACCAAGATAGGAGCCCACCCCACAGATCTTCAGCCCATGGGCTCCCCTAAGAGCTCCCCCAAAGCCAGGCTGGCTCTGGGTCACCTCTGGGGTTCAGCCTCCATGCAGGGAGCTCAAGCACTCAGGAGTCAGGCTCCAAGTCAGGGCATCCCATGATGAAGACATCTCCAGCTGGCAGCGAGAGACCTGTGCGAGGCAATGTGCAAGTGATTAAGTTATAAGAGGGAAGAGGACAGCCTGAATTAGCCGTGTCAATCACCAGGGCTATATTTGAACCAAATGCTGGGCACCCATCTTCAGGAGCAGCCTCTTGCTGGTCCAGCTCACCATGCCAAGATCCATGGGGTATTTTAATCCCCTGGATGACAGATGTGTGGACAGGGAGAAGGGGGGAAGGTAACGCACCTGCTGGGATGCTCCTCTCCCAGCAAGCCACAGAAGTGCTTCCATAAGAGCAGAACTGACCATAACCCCTTTGTGAATTGAAAGGGATCGGTCACACCACTGCTGCTCCTTGGGGATGGTTTTCTGCTTGGCTGCATCAGCAGAACACAGGTTCTGAGGCCTTTATAAGTCAACGTGGTTACAAAGTGCTGAAAATAGGGAAAACCATCCTGGGAGATTCAAGGATTCAGCTGCATCCCCGCCCTCAGCATCGTATTGAGGCTCAGTGCAGGAGCGCCCAAAAGCTGTCACCATCTGGTGGCATAAGCGAAGCATGAGCAGGTCCTCCAGAGTAGACAGGAGCCCAGCACTCTCCAAGAGCAGATGGGGGACTGCCCAGGGCCATGGATGGAGCTGGAGCTGCCTGCCTGTTGCTGCAGGGATGGGCAGAGGAGGGTGTGTAGGCAGCAGCTATGGCCCTTCCCCTGGACCGTTTTGAGGCAATGGAGATGCTGATTTCACATCAGCCTGGGCTCGTTTCAGTTTAACTGCAGTTAATCAACAACAGGATCAAGACAACTGCAGCAAATCCTATCTCAAACCCTATGGGCAGCAGGGTTGGGGCAGCTTCTCCCATCTGTGTCCTAAGCATGGGGCAGGGTGGAGGGATGCCACAGGGACACTCAGCATCCTATGTGCAGCCCTGCACTGGCTCACACATGTGTATATATATCTATCATGTGTGTATATATCACACACATCTATAGCTTGCTTGGCACTGGCGGGCTGCCCACCAGCTCCCAGCCAGACCCACCATGGAGCCAATGTGCCGCATCCCCATGGTCCAGCATGGGAGCAGCACTGATGACACTGATGGCACCAGCACAGCCCATCCAGGGAGGTTTTCCCCCCCATCTCCAGAGTGGTTCTAGTGGGAACCAGAGTGTGAAGAGGGGGCACAGAAAGGGCTGAGCTGGAGGAGGAGGGTCCCAGCACAATAGAGCGGCTCCCCCCTGACCTTGCCTTCGCAGTTCAAGATGTGCAGCTCTCCCCTCCTCCCCACTACAAAGCGGCTCTTTTCAGCCCCTTAATTCTGCATTTAGAAAACAAAAGCAGATGCATCTCGTTGAGGTTTGGAGAGGGGGAGGCAGGAGCAAATGCTGCAGAACAAAGAGCTTTCCCTGACGGATCCCACTGACAAAGCCTGTGTCAGCTCCATCTCTCCCTGAAAGGGCCCATCAGGGTGCAGGCTCCTTGCAGGCAGCTGCCAGGATTGCTGCTCGGAGCCCGTGCGAGAGCACACGTGTGCGGTGGCCCTGGGCTCGCACAAGTGCGCACGAGGGAACGGGAATGTCCATCCCTATTGGGAGCCAGCGCCGAGGCTGTTCCCATGCCCATTGCTGCTGCACCATTCCCCATCAGGTTTGCTCAGCGCTCAGCAGACACTTCCAGGTGCGTTGTCCGACCTTGGCAAAGCGCCTCCCAGCAGTTGGAACATCTGAGTCACAGCTCAGTCCCTGTCCCAAGGCCAGCGGCGCGATGCACGGATGCTGTTTGCCTCCATCAGCTCCCATGCGGAGCCTATCTCCAGGGCAGGGTCTCAAAGCACCAACTTCCCCAAGGAAGTGCTCAGAGCATCATTCAGGAGCTGTATCCAGCGAGCTCAGCCAAGGAGAGCCCAGCACCAGAGCAGAACCAACCCATCCATGTGATGAATCTGTTGCCTTGGTTTGGTTCCCACCATCACTCGCTGCAGCAGATATAACCCATGGCAGAGGACCCGCAGCATTCATCCCAAGGGAATGCTTTCTAATTTGCCCTTGGATGCAGGATCACCCATCCTCAGGGAAGAGCATTCCCTGCAGTCTATCTCCTGTATCTTGGCTTCTGCCCCCGAGTGATTTGCAGAGGGAAATTGATGGTGTTTGTCTGACATTGCCCCTCTTGCACTAAAGTTGGTGGATGAACATCACGCTGCCCTGGGGCTCTCAGGGCTGGCATGTTTAATAAGCTGTCCCTTGGGACACTGATGCTCTGCTCATCCCAAAGCTGCTCCAGCTCCAGGGAAGAGCCTGCACACCCAGGGATGAAGCAGAACCCATCCCCACATTCACTCCCAATGATGGGAGAGGGCTCTCCAGTGGGCAGTGGCTGGTGACACGAAATCAGGATGTCCTGCTGGCTGCTGCTATCTCAAGAACAGGGCAGGGACAAGGCACGGTTGGTTCTCCACCCTGAGAACATCTCCTCCTATCTTTGATAGGGCCAAAAAGATCCCCATGTGCAGATAAGGACGCTGAAGCCATCAGCCTCCTCTGGCTGTTATCTTGCCTTAGGAGGAGGAGGAAGCTCCAGATAACAACTGCCTGTAATGTACAGCATTGATACTAACACAGGACAGATCACTTGGGCAGATCTCTCAGCCCTTGAGGACACATCCATTTATCACTCCCCTGCAGCAGCACTCCATGGGCTCCTCTCCTTACTGAGACCTGGGGACACAGGGACAGGTCCCTAGTGCTGGCGGGATCAGGGCAGCTCCGTATGGACCAGGGCCAAGGATGGTGCTGGCTGCTCTTCCCCCTCACCAGTGCTGGGAGCATCTTGCTTCTTGTGGCTGCAAAGGTTCTGCCACTTGGATAAGCTGCTAATAGAGGAGCCCAATGGCAGCTCCTTTCATCAGGACAAAGGCTGTAATTATGTGCCATTACCCAAGGGCAAGGATTCCCCCCTCCCATTACCTAAGGCTGTTTTCTTCTTTCAAGCAATACCTGGATATTTATAGTGAGGAAAAGCCACGGAACAAAACAACCCGGGTGAGGACTTCTCCCCTGCAAAGCAATCTCTGCCCGGTTCAGAGCCTGGGAGGAAGGACGGACCCAAGCGGTTGGGTCTGATGAGCGCTGGATCCAGAGGATCCACACCCTAGAGCCGCTGGTGCCCTTTAACAGGGAGTTTTCTCCCAGTTCACAGCCTGTTTCCTGTCTAGACAGCGCTGGAGAAGCCGCTGTATTTATAGAGCAGGGCAGAGCTGGTGCCCGCCTGCACTGCCAAACCCGCATGAGCCCGATGCTGAGGCCGGACGAAGATGCCTCCCACATGCTGGAAACAGGAGGAGGAGGAGGAAGGCAAAGCAAACCACAGGCAGATCCTGAACTCTTTAACCCCCTTCAGGTTGCAAACAGCTCCTTCTGCCCTTTCCCTGCTCCTGCAAACAGCCAAGTTACTCCATCCTTCCCTTTGGGAAGCATCATTCCCAAAGAAGAGCCAGCTTTCCCCGGGTGTCTTCACCCTGCTGCTGCTCACTGATGAGTTTTAAACTGAAACAAGCCCCATATGGTTATGTTGGTGTTTTTCCAGCTGATTTCCTTCAAGACCCTTCCTCACCCTACCCTGAGCATCCCCATCCTCATCACCACCCTCTGCAGGTCCTTAGAGACCTGGCCAGCCCCAGAGCATGGGGCAGAGCTGCAGCACGTGTCCATGGACCAAGGTTTGCTCCCAGCCAAGCAGAAGGAAGCCCTAAAAAGAGACTCCTGCAGCAGGGACCTGGCATCCCGTATCCAGTCAGGGATAACCCCTGGCTGCCCCTGGACCCCACTGCTCCATCCATGGCTGTAGCCATGACCTGCCCTGGCTGGTTTCCTGCTGGCAGCAGCGAGGCCAGGGCTGCTGGATCACACATTTCCCATCACACAGGAATGGAAACTCAGAGCTCAGGGTTGCTTAACCCTCTGGGAGGGGCAGCTGAAGATGCAGCCTCCTCCTGCACCCCTGCAATACAGCTCCTGCATCCCTGCCCTTGCCTGCAGCATCCCTGAGTGAGCAAGGGAAGGGACTCACCTTCGGGAGGAATCAGCTTAGCACAGTACCTGCAGACAGAAGGAAGACAGCCCCAGCTCTCCCTACCCCAACCAACACCTTACAGCCAGGGGAGGGGAGGGCTATACCTGGAGAGCTGTACAGGTGCATTAAAGCATCTTAAATTAGACCCTTATTGATTAGTTCCTTGCCCTGCAGGGGTAGGAGGCATCCTCTGGCACGCCACCCAGCAATACTTGGCTTAAAGCATTTACCTTCCCTCTGCTGTGATTTCCAAGAAGGCTTCAAAGCCTGTGTTAAGTGGTGCTAAAGGACATGGAGCACAGCCTGGCTCTGACAATGTTCCTGGCTGCATCCCAGGGAGCTGGTGCCCAAAGGATGGGTGCTTCCATCACTGCTACTGAGCCCTGAGGAGGGGATGCAGCCAAGTGATGACAAATCCCCTTTGGTCTGCCCTGCCCCTGTGCTGGCAGTGGCAGGGGCTCAATCCATGGGGAATCAGAGGAACAGAAGCCGAACCGGGTTTCCAGGAAGTTTTCCCTTGATGGATTTATAGGCACGGTGCCGTTTTTACAGGAGCTCACGCTGGAAACCAGCTGCAGATGCTCTCCTTGGGGGCTCCAGCAACGAGCCCAGATTTACTGCTGCTGCCTCCCTGCATGCGGCTGTGCCCAATGCTCCCAATGCTGCTGCTCCATAGACCCCAGGGCTGTCCCCTTCCCAGCCACTGCACTGGGAGCACAGCCACAACAGCCACCAGGTCCAGGCATGGCCATGGAGCATAAGGATGTCTCTGTGTGAGCCGAGCCCCGTGCCGGGGGCAGAGGTTTTTCCCTGTTGTTCCTCAGAGACCCCAAGGTCAGGCAGTAGAAGGGTTGAATGAGGGGGGCTTTTTGCCTGGGGGTGTCTGCCTGCTCCCAGATAGAGCAAAAACAGCACTGAGAGCTCGGGATGTGCTTTCCCTTATTCACCAGGGGGTTAATGCAGGGTTCCATGGTGGGAAAGCTCAGCTTGAGTGTGAAACTGAGATTTGCAAGCTGCTGCTTCTGAGCATCCTTTACCTCCAGCAACCCCTCCCTGCGCTGTGGCTCTGCCCAACCTGAAGCACTCATTCCCCAGCACACTGTGAGGATGGAGCAGGGAAATACCTGCCCAATTCTTCCTTGTGAGGGTGGCACTGGCACAGGTTGCCCAGATAGAGGGGTAGGGATTGCTCCGCCAGCCAGAGCAGGGGCACCCGTCCATGCTCCCGCTGCGGGATTTGCATGGATTTGCTTTGTCACCGAGCAGGACAGAGCTGGGGTCACTGGTTCTGCTGAGCCACAGAGCTGCCGAGACAAGGCCACAGCGGGTCAGCAGCGGGGCTGCCCCTCACGTCACTCAGGCTGCTGTGCGGAGGGTGTTTGCATGCTGAGAGGCTGCAGCATCTCCTGCTTCCCCCACAGGCAGAGCCCAGCACAGAGCTGGGCCTCTCTCTGCCCAAGCTTGCATAGAATCGCAATGGCTTGGGTTAGAGCGGCCTTGAAGCGCATCCATTCCCAACCCCGTGCTCCAAGCCCCTGTGTCCAACCCGGCCTGCAACACTGCCAGGGATGGGGCAGCCACAGCTTCTCCGTTCAACCCATCCCAGTGTCCCATCACCCTCACAGGGCAGAACTTCTGCCTAAGAGCTCATCTCAGTCTCCCCTCTGGCAGGTTAAAGCCATTCCCCTTGGGCTGTCCTTGCAGACCCTTGTCCGAAGCCCCTCACAGCTCCATCCCCTCCATCACTGCCCATCAGCTACACAGCTGGGAAAGGACAGGCTGAGGAGAGCAGTGCTGGATAGGAGCTGGTGTGAGGAACGGCTCCAGGTTTGAATGGATAAAGCTGCTTTTCTCTCCCGGGACTGCAGAAGGGATTCCAAGTTTAATCCCTTCCGCCTGATCCCTCTCATTAGACAGAACGTAGTTAATGGGATGTGAGGACCTGCGGAGCTGCTGGTGCTCCGGGGTCACCTCAGAGCACCAATAAGAGGAACTGGGGATTTGGTGCCCATGGAGCTTCCGTGTGGAGGGCACATGGGCCCGGCAGCAGGAGCTAAATGAGAAGCTGACCCCGTGAGCAGTAAGAGACGATGTGGGCTGCCCCATAGAGCCCCTCTGTGTGATAGGACAAAGGGTGATGGGTTTAAACTGAAACAGGGGAAGTTCAGGTTGGGTCTAAGGAAGTTCTTTACCGTGAGGGTGCTGAGGCGCTGGCACAGGTTGGAACTGAATGAGCTTAAGGCTCCCTCCAACCCAAACCAGGCTGTGATGCTGCGATGCTGCTGGGATGGACCACCAACCCCTCCTGGGGCTGCACTGGGGGGGGATCCTTGGGGGAGACCAAGCACCCTGTCCCCCCTCAATACACCAAAGGGAAGGGTCTGGACTCACAGGGAGCCCCCAGCCCCCCGTCCCCTCCCCACCTGTCTCCCGCTGGCCCTATTGGAATAAAAGGGCCCATTTATGTGGGGCTGAAGACACCCCTGCCTGTCCCCGGGAATGCTCCCGGGGTGCCAGCGCCGAAGGCAGCTGTGGTGGGCCTTAGATCTTTATGGCCAGTAAAGGGGTCCGTGGCTAATTTATGCCCCTCCTATAATTTACAGCCTCTTTACAGCTGCTGTAAAATGACCTATAAATCACAGCCAACATCATAGGGCAGAGACAAAGCCCCAGCGCCGTCACCTCCCAGCTGGCCCCGATGGGATGCAGGGGGGCTGAGCCCATGGCAGGTACATCCACACAGGCATTGGGAGCACTGGTTGGGGTTTATCAGTCGTAGTGTGGAATTGGTGCATATAAATACAGATATATCCGCACTGGTGAGCTCGGTGGGACAAGGGTCCTCTTGCATCCACATCCCATTGATTCCTTGGCTGCAGGATGAGGATGGCTGCTCCCTAAGGTGGTGAAGTTCGGAGCAGGCAAAAAGCAGCATTGGTCCCACCCTCTCCTCTCCTACAGCCCCAACACACAGGACCCAGCCTGTGGCACTTGTTAGCATCACTCCTCATTTGGGATGCAGGCTCCTGTCCCACTGTTGCTGCCTCAAGGAACTGTTTGGGATGGATCCTGATGGAGGCTCAGGGACATGGCAGGGGTATTCTGGAGAAGAGAAGGCTCAGGGGGGACCTGATCACTGTCTGAGAGGAGGATGGAGGGAGGATGGGGCTGGGCTCTGCTCCCAAGGAACAAGGGATGGGACAAGAGGAAACGGCCTCAGCTGCACCAGGGCAGGGTCAGATGGAGCTGAGGAACAATTCCTGCCCAAAGGGTGCTCAGCATTGGAACTGCCCAGGGCAGTGCTGCAGTCACCGTCCCTGTGAGTGTGCACACACCGTGGAGATGACCCCTCAGTGCCATGGGTCAGTGGTGGCCTTGGCAGTCCTGGGGTAGCAATTGGAGCTTAAAGCTGTTTCCCAATCTGATTCCATGATTCCATGAGCACCGAGGGTCACTCGGGGTGGGTCTGAAGGGGAACGTGGTGGCTTGTGGAGGCTTTGCTGGAAGGGCTGACTCAGGCAGCGATGGGAGGAAGCAGAAACCCCAAAGCCACGGCATCCGCGCTGGCAGGAGGTGGTTTGTGCTGGGGCTCTTCCCACGGGAGCTGTTGGCTTTGGCTGCTGTTGTTTGCTCATCCCAAAGGATGCAGCGGGGAGCAGAGATGGAGCCGGAGCAGCTCTGCCCTCTTTCCACCTCCAGTGTTGGTTTCAACCTCTTCCAACCCCGATGCAGGCTCCTGGTTGTGCCAGGCAATGGGTCCCTGGCCCTGGGTCTGTGTCCTCAGCTGACTTCTCTGCCCCATTCCTAAAATCCTGCTCCTCCTTCTTCCCTGGGCTTTAAATAGCCCCCTACTGCTATGGATATATGTGTATGTATTTATATGCACCAATTACACCCGTGTGCAGGAAAACACGGGTGGTATTTTTAGGTGACAAATATCCCCCAGGGACAATGGCACAAGTTCACATCTGGCTTGTGACAAGCCTGGAAGCAGCCGCTTGGCTCCAGATCCCGGCTGCTTTGGGAATGGGAAGCCAGCAGCAAACCCATCCTTGGCACAGCTATATGCGCTGTGTGCTCTGCATGTGCTGCATGGCAAGGGCATCCCTGCCATAGCTCCATCGGGGAATCCCACCATGGAGCAAGGAGCTGAGTGTTAAGGGCTAGGTCTTGGGATCTAAACCCCAGTTTGGCCACTCCTGTGTCCCAGCCTTGTAGAGCTGGAAATGGGGCTTCACTGGGCAGGAATCCAGCACAAGGTGCCCAGGGATGATGCCCTCCTCCGTGTGATTCCGTGGCCAGGATGAGGCCCCTCTGCCTTGATTTACACTCAAGGAAGAAGCGTGCTCAGGGTGCTCATTGCAGGGATGTGCTTTCAGGGCAAAGCTCCTCATTACAAGCCTTGCTCTGCACTGTAATTTAAGATGAACTCAACTCACACACATCTAATTTGTGGTTAGGGACAGATTTAACCTGCAGGATGGGTGCCAGGAACCTGCCAGCAATGTCTGGACACAGCTTCACTCGGCTGCAGAGAGGGCCATGTGTACCAAGGTACCAAATGGGTACCAAACGGGTACCAAGGACAACCCATCTAGCTCTGGAGGAGCCCCATGGCAGCGGGGCCGCAGGCAGGGCTGCTCAGCATCTCCGGGGATGCTCCAAGGGGAGGTCCTGCTGCTCTCCTTCCTCATCCCGGTCCAAAATAGCACCATGAAAGAGGGATAAAGAGGGAAAATGATGTCACAAAAGTTACTGGAGGGAGAAGCGACAGGCGCGGTGTTGGAAGTGAAGCCACCAGAGGTTTGCAAGCAGCTTTAGCCCAAGCAGTGGACACCTTGCTGCAGCCCTGGCTCTCTGGGCTTTGCACATTGGCTCCATTGGGTTGCTTTTACTTTGTTTGGCCTTTGCTGATGAATTATTTAGCAGTTCCTCTCCCTGACAGCTCCGGTACAGGCAGAGCCTGTCAGATGGGTGCTGATGAGCTGCCCTGTGCTGATCCCTGTGCTGGAAGGTCGCTGTTTGCAGCAGCAGAACCTGTTTTCCCGTCTCTGCTTTCTCTCTTGTCAGCAGAGAGCTGAAAACACTCTTGTTTTCCCCAAGCAAGACCCAAACGCTGCATTTCCCTTGCTTTGCACAGCTTCTTGCTCCTGTGGGCACCCAGAAGAGCTCCCATCCCATGGAGTGCCCCATGGGACCCCACAGCTCTGCGGAGCATTGATACGATGGGATGCATTGATAATTATTTACAAGATACAAGGGGAGCTGTTGCTCACACCTCTGCTCCCTTCCCATCTCCATACTGGGGGGGGGGGGGGGGTGTCAGGCTGTGGGATCAGGAAGAGCCCAAAGGGAATAGCATAGGAAAGTGGGAAAAAGGTCCCAAGCAGCCGGCATCACCCTGGATGGGAGCCACCTTCACTGGGAAACCATCCAGAGGATGCAGTAGGTGCAAGATGCTGTCCTCTGCAGCAGGAATCACACACATCAGTGCTGAGGGCTTTGCAGGCAGGAGCTGGGAGCTCAGCCTTGGGAAAGCAAGCATCCATGGGCATATTCCCCTCCCAGAAGTGGGCACGCGGCTGTGTGGTCCCCATCCTGCAGGTGCTTAGCGCTCTGGCCTTCATCCAGGGAAGCACTTAAGAGCATCTCTCTCTTTAAATACAGGAAATTCATTGGTATGACTTAAAGTGCACGGATTCAAAGATCTGAAGGCACAAAGTCAGTGTGCCTGAGCCTGGCTGATGGGTCTCCTGTGCACCCCAGCGCCAAGGGATGGACATGGGACCGCTTCCCATCATCATCCTCTCATCATCCTCACTCTTACATTGGTTCAGGCAAACCTGAGTGCTCCTGGCTGCTGCTGCCTCTCACTGTGCCATCTCTTGCCTGCTTTGATTGAAGAGCTCTCCAGCACTTGGCATTTTCTGCCCACAGAGGTACTTAGTCACTGCAATCAAGTCGCTGCTTCATCACCTTTTGATTAGCTGCTCTCTGCAAGTCAGTGGGGACCGGGGGTGCTGGGGCTCATCAGGCTGCGTGCAGCACCCTGTGGAGATGCTCCAGAGCCCCCTATAGAGATGCTTCACATCACCCCATAGTGATGCTCCCCATCACCCCCATGCATATTTATGTGAGTATATTCTCCTATACATTTAAACGTGGACATCTTTAAATGCACTTTTATTTAACCCCCCAAGTCTTCATGTGGATGTTAAATAAGCTGCAGTAGAATAGAATATGGAATATGGAATATAGAATACAAAATATAGAGTATATAATATATATAATACAGAATAAAGAAGATAGAAGATAGAAGAATATAGAATACGAAATACAGAAGATAGAAGATAGAATACAGAATATAGAAGATAGAATATAGGATATATAATACAGGATACAGAAGATAGAATATAAAATATAGGATATAGAATGTAGAATAGCTGGTGCCTACTCTAACCATGTCCTGGCTTGCATTGGTGCGGTTCTTTCCTGCATCCCTGTTCCCTGTGCAGGGTTGCTTGGAGTGGTGCTGGGACCCTTTGCTGAGCACGGAGCACATTACCTCAGTAGCACTATTTCCCTTCCTGAGGCCTAATTAGGGTCTGAAATCGAAAGCAGAACGACCCTATTTCCTCTCGCTCAATGGAGCAGCAAGAAGTAGGGAAGGAGCTTCCTGGTTAAACTGCCTGGGTGAGGAATGCGGGCAGGAATGCTGCTGCGGAGCCTTCGAAACCTTGTTTTTCAGGCAGCTTTTCATCTCGGTGAAGTTTGGACACCTAAATAGGGAGCAGGTTTCCCAACACAATCCCGGCTGCTGCTGTTTGGGGTCGGACGGGAAGGGGGGGAATTCTTCGGAGCTCTCAATGGGAACGGCTGCGTGCTGATGGCGCTGGAAACCTGAGCCTGGCTGACCAGGAATTTGCTGGCAATGGCAATAAAACAAAGGTTGTGTCCTGGGAAGTCCAAAATGATTGAGATGGAAACCTCAGATTGGCTTCAAGAGGGACACTTCACAGCACCGGGCCTGCGGCTTATGCAAAGGGCCATGCAAATCAGCCTGATAAATATGGAGGAGGGTGGGAAGGCAACAAAAGGTGTCTGTTCCTCCGCTGGGATGCTGCAAGGACCACATTGAACCATGGAATGGCTTGAGTTGGAAGGGACCTTCAAGCTCATCCAGCTCCAACCGCTGCCATGGACAGGGACACCTTCCACTGCACCAGGTTGCTCCAAGCCTCATCCAACCTGGCCTTGGATCCTGCAAGGGATTGCATCCTCCTGCCCTGCGGGACAGCCAGGCAGGGCCCCAGCCCGCTCCCTGGCAACGTTTTTCATGTATGGGGCTGAAATTAATGCACATCTACAATAATTCCTGAGTTCTATTTTCCATCTTGGAAATGCCTCGTAACATGACAGGAAAAAATATCATGTTTTATCGTGCTATACACCGAGCATCTTCCTAGGAATGGGACCATTTAGGGCAGCCAGAGCCTCTCTGCTCAGCTCATGCCGGCAGTCCCAGATCTGCTGGCGTCAGCATCCCTTTTCCTTTCATGTCCGTCCATGTTTTCCTTGCATTATGGGCGGAATGGGAAGTTTCCAGGAGCTGGGGGTGGGATACACATGGTTTTGTTTGGAGCTCTGAGCAGCAAAGCTCTTCCCAGTGCTGTGGTACCAGCTGGAGCATCCCGGTGTGCTCCGGTAGGACCTTGCAGCAGGACCTTTGGAACAGCTTGGAGGATAAGCGATGTCCCAGCTCAGCTCCCAGCTCCTCATCCTGCGATCTCAGACCATGCTATGGCCCAGCTCACCCCCAGCACTGTGATACCTCCATCCGTGCATACAGCACGGCTCCCCAAGGGGGAGGGAGGTTTGGACCATTGGCATCACCGATGCTGGCTGCATCCGTGGCCAGATGAGCAGCTTGGTCCAGGGCACCGTGGTGTTACTGCAAGAAGGGTGAGCTCTGGGGAGAGTTTTACAGTGTCTGGGTATCAATTTCCCTGTGACAGGCTCATGGAGCATCCTCTATGGGTGCTGGCAGCACGCTTCTTCCCAAACCCCTCCCACAAGAGACTTCCCAGTGCAGGAGGAGATGGAAGAGGCTGAGCAAAGCCATCTATAGAACCACAGAATGGCTTGGGTTGGAAACGTCCTTCAGTTCCAACTGCCCTGATTCGATCTCCCTCTTCCCACCTGATGGAGATGGGGTATGGGGTGGCCAGCCCCATCTCCTGCAGCGTTTCTGCCTGTGCCACGCTGCTGCCTCCCTGTCCGTGCTGTTATCTCAGTTAGGAAAGGGCTTTTGTTCCATTTGCCCGGCCTCATTTCACCACCTTTGTTTCTCTTGCAAAGCCAGAGGTCTTGGCTCCCGCTGCACTCCGCTGGCAGCAGAATGCTGTGTGCTTGCATAAGTTATCACCTCCCTGCTCTCACACCCAGGGGGCTGTGAGCTTGGGAAGGCTTCCAGCTCAAAGTGCCCCTGTTCCTACAGGGAATGCCAAAGGAAACTCATCTCCCTCACCAAAGGGTGATGGCATTCCCAGGTTTTGCTGCTCATAAATCAAAATCTCCCTGGTGATCACCCATCTGCTCCGTGGGCCTGATTCCCACGGGATGGTGCTTCCGTGGTGAGTGCCGGTAGTGCCGTGGCCCCATCCCAGCTCTGCTTCCCATGAGGGGTCCATGGGCATTTCTCACATCCACGGATTTACTCCTGATCCAGCTCCAGCAGCCGCACACATCCCCCGGGCACCCCAAATTTCCTCCCCCCCAGATGGTGTTCATATTAATCAACATTAATTAATGTTAAGATACTTACTTAAAGCCCTGTACCAGGAGAGCAGCTCCCAAATCAGCCCCGCTCCCTCCATCCCAGCAGTGCCATTGCAGCTCTTCTTCGCCATCATTTAATGCTGAATTGTGGGGTTTGACACCGATCACTCAAGGTAAGCATTCCGCAGCATTATCATGCAGATGAGCTTCTGAAAACCTCTGAGTGCTTCTGGCCTGTGCAGTGAGAGGGCTTAAAACAAAGGGGTGTTTATTCCTCAGACATGGAGGGAATGCTAATGGCAGCTCTGGGCTGAGCATCCTCTACCCCCAACCAGGCACCCCCAGCCCCAAGGAGATGCAGGGTATGGGATGAACAAGGCTGTTTCCTCCTTGCCCTGTCTTTGGATTTACAGGGATCACCTCGAGTGCTGCGAAATACAAGAGAAATAAGCTCCCTGCAGGCAAAGTGACTGCGGTGCACATCAGCATCCCGGCGCTGACAGATCCCGCCTGGAGATGGATGGGATGGATGGGTACTTTATTCAGGGAAGGTGGAAGAAGTGAAAGATGTGTTAGATGGCAATAACCCCCCTTGAAGTATTGCACCATGTCAGGCACCAGTAAATGATGGCAGTTGTATCCAGCCTTGATTATTTCATGTCTGCTTGCAACCCTCCATTATAAGATGTGCACGCTCCCTGATTTAGCTCCCCAGCCATATATTACCTGTGGTCGATGTTCTACACAAATCCCTCACATAATGCAGTTATAAGCTGGAGGAAATCACATTTTAATGGGAATCCTATCAGGCAACATGCCACACGCTTGGAATCACATTAGCATGGCAATTTTGGGGGGGGAGCACATTGCTCATATTGGGCTGGAAAAGAAAGAGCCATGGGTTGAGGGGACTGTCCTCCACACAAGCCTGCAGCAGTGGGAGCAGTGACATGTTCAATGCTAGCACAGCATCCCAATGGGATGGGCCCTACATCCCTGTCAGAATGGGCACAGTAACCCTGTCAGAATGGGCACAGCATCCCAGTAGGATGGGCACAGCCTCCCTGTCAGAACAAACTCAGCATCCCAATGGGATGGGCCCTACATCCCTGTAAGAATGGGCACAGCATCCCTGTCAGAATGGGCACAGCATCCCAATAGGATGGGCACAGCATCCCTGTCAGGATGGACTCAGCATCCCAATGGGATGGGCACAACATCCCTGTCAGAATAGACACAGCATCCCAATGGGATAGGTACAGCATCCCTGTCAGAATGGGCAAGAATCACTGTTTCTCAAGTAGAACAAGGTTCTGGCTCCTCTTGGAGAGCATCAGGGAGTGGGAAGGGGAGAGATTTGGTGTCTGGTCCTCTCCTGAGCTCAAGCCAAGCAGCCTCAGCTCTGTCCTTGCTCATGTGCTGAGAGCAGAGCTGTTGGACATCACCAAACACAGTCCTGCCCATGCACCCACCATCCTGTGCCACCATTAACGTCAATAATTAGATCCATTTCTGCTCCATCAGGAATGTTCTCCCACATAATCAAATCACTGTTGAGGTGTGGGAGACGTCACGGCGTTGCCATGGTCCCAGGCAGGGAAAGAGAGGGTAAGGAAGGAAGAGGGAGCATGGGCAAGGGGCTGCATCCCAGCAGGGCTGGCAATGGAGCTGTATCCACCATGGAGATCTGAGTGATCCTTTGGGAATACATGGGATGGAGCAGGAGGAAAAGAGGGAGAAGAGGGGTACCTGCTGTACTTGCACAAAAAGCTTGTATTTATAGCAGGTTTTACTGATGTTTAGCACATTGCTGTCCGAGGGAAACCCGTGTGGTGTAACTCATCCAGCAGTGGGAACCACAGCATCTCCTCGCAGGGCCAGTCCCCACCACCCATCATCCCCTTCCCAGCAGGATTCTTAAGGGGCTTCCCAAGGAACTGTGGAAAACTCATTAATGAGGAGCATCCCGGTGCACCCCAGCCCCTGGCTGATGGGGATCAGGGTGAATTATTATGGCAGATATGATGAAGATGTTGGAGAGGGGCTCTTCATCAGGACTGTAGCAATAGGACAAGGGGTGATGGGTCCAAGAAACAGGGGAAGTTCAGGTTGGAGATGAGGAAGAAGTTCTTCCCTGGGAGGATGCTGAGGCGCTGGCACAGTGATGAATGCTCCAGCCCAAAGTGGTGAATGCTCCGTCCCTGGCAGTGCTCAAGGCCAGGCTGAAAAGGGTTTGGAGCAACCTGCTCCAGTGGAAGGTGTCACTGCCCATGGCAGCGGCTGGAACTGGATGACCTTAAGGTCCTTTCCAACCCAAACCATTCTATGACTCTATGACAAGCCAAGCTCAGCTGTATTTCACTGCAGCCGTTCCGAATTATGATGAAAACTACTGATAATAGCATCCATCTGAGCACAATTGACTCCAGCCCCTGTGTTTCCTTAGGGATCTCTGGCAAGCCCATGTGCTCTGGGGTGTTTGGGCTGGAGCAGCACCCAGAGCTGTGCTGATGCCTGTAGCTGGACAGCTGGGGTCAGCATGCAGTCCATTCATCACTGTGCTCTATTGGGTGCCACTGAGGTTCCCATCTTCATCCTGGTGTTGATGCAGCCTCTCAGCGGGATGGGAATGGCGTGGGATGATCCCTGTACCCTGTGATGCCCTATCTTGGCTTGTCTTTGTGCCCCATCCTCTGCATCAGCCTTGGACCAGTGGGATAAGAAAGGGGAATGTGCCCTGGATCTGATCTGGATGCTCCCACTGCGCATCTCTACTGATTTAATAGGAAAGATGCTTCTGTGTTTGCTTGGAATTCCCTGAGGAGCCCAAACCAGCTCCCCTGGGGGCTGTGGCTCCCCTGCAAGGCAGGAGTTAAAAGGGATGGAAGCCGTGGCTGGGTCTGGTGGCTCCATTCTCCCAGTGGAGCGTTTAAAGTGGGAAGGGCTCACAGCAAGGAGAGGAGCTCCTGCGCTAATGGGAACCATCAAGTGAGCTCCCTCCCCGCCACATCGGCGCTGTGAACAAGTCACATCAGAAGTGAAGTTACTGACTTGCATCTGCCAGGCCTTGTGTTTCATGTAATAACTGTTTGGAAGCAGTTTGGGATGTCTGGCAATTGCCCCTCATTGTAACTCACGCGCATCACCTCCTCCATCCAACACTGCAGGTGCCTGTGGCTATATCGGATGCGATGCCTGAACCCTCTGGTCTCTTTGCAAACTGGGATTGCCCCTGAAAGGGGCTTCAGGGTGTCCAGCATGGGCTGCCCAGTTTGCAAAGAGACCCAGCTCCATAGGGGAAGTAAGGATGGGGATGGAGGCAGCACTGATTTGCTCCACTGTCACCTCCCTGTCCTGCCCTCCTGCTTGGTGCTGTTATAACAGTGTCTGGTGCCAGGTCCTGAGCTCATCTGTCTGAGAGGGCATTGGAAAGGACCTTAATGCTTACCCAGTTCCAGCCCCCTTCCTAAGAGTTCATCTCAGTCTTCTCTACTAGAAAGGCCCTGGGGTGATGGATACAGGGACGCAGGGATGCTCCTGGTACCATGAAGGCAGCACTGCAACCAAGCCGCCCACCAGACCTGCCCCAGTGCCTCCTGTGTGTGGCCTTTATGGCCCGTGACCAATGGCCCCGCTCAGCCTGCACCAGCTCCAGGCTTTCATCCGGGCAGGAATGCCGATTAAACTTTGCCTTTGTTGGAGTCGCTTACCCAAGAGCTCAACTCTAACCCTTCGCCTTTCGTGTCGAAAACCGAGCCGTGCCATGCCTGTTAACATCTGCACAGATGTTTTGGGAAGGAGAAGGGGGAATCCAGCCCTGAAGCAGCCTTCCTGGTGCCGCTCTATCCCTATCCATCCCATCCAAGGGGTGGAAGGGATGCTCGGCACTGGTGTTGTTTTAATGTGATCTCAATGCAAGGTAGAAACAAAGCCCTCCTTTAACCTGGGTGAGGTTATGGGGGTGCATCACTGTGTTCCCATCCAGGGATGTCCATGTCCAACAGAGCTCAGGCTGTGCCTTGTGCACCCCTCGGCTCATGGGTCCCTGCAGCTGCGGGGACTCTCCTGGAATTCCTACATTCTTACACCTCTCCCAGCCTTTATCTCTTGCAATCTTAATGGAGCAGATGATGTGTGAAGGGCCATAAGGCAGAATGGCGCTGGCTGGATTTGCAGCCAGTTTAATCAGCCACCTGAGCCCCATTCCTCCTTTTGGCAGCAGACTCCCACTTTAATTAATCATCTCATTTTATATACAGTGAGAATACGCTCTCTGCCTTTGCCCTGCCCGCTCCATGGAGCTCCGGGCTCTGCTCCAGCTCCTGGCTCCTGCTTTCCTGCTGGAAATAGACCTTGTGGAAGCGATTTGCTGCAGTCAGCAAAAGGGAGGGACCTTGCAAGGAGTAAAAGGGCCAGATACGGGCCTCCCCTCTAGGAAAGGACGGCATTGGAGAGGTTTTGCTCAGGCTCCCGTAGACCTTTGCAGGGGAGAGGGGAGGAATTACATGGAATATTGGGAGTGAGCAGAGAGAGAAAGGCAAAGCTTGCATAAAGATGATTATAAAAACATAACCCTCTCCATATGTGAGCGGCTGAACAGGCTCACACTGATGGGTCTGGCACAGGCGGCCGTGCAGGAGCAGGGCACACACTGCTCCCCATCACCCCGAGTCCCTGGTACCCCAGCACAGCACTGAGGGTCCATGCCAAGGGGACCCGCTTGGCCCCAGCCTTCCAGCTCCATGGAAAAGATGGGATTTCGGGAGCAAAGCAGGGAGGAGAAGCAGGAGGAAGGCTGTGGCATGGACCAGTGGCCATGGCTTGCACAAGTCACCCACCCTTGTGCCATTGACTCCCTCTGCGGCACTGGAAATGCAGGGGGGAGCGCAGCAGGAAGCGATGGGAGCCCCGGCCCCAGCATCACCTGCTAATGAGCCCTTGGCATGCAAGTGGCAATTATTTCAGCCATAAAAGTCTAAAATCAGTTCTTTTATTGACCTGGCCTGTAACTGGATCCAGCGAACAGAAACGCGCCTGTTCCTGCAGCCTCCTACCCCTCCAGCCTTCCCAAGCTGCCTTTGCTCCCTCTGGGAGCCCCTTGGGATCCAGGGCAGATTCCCGGCCCCTCCAAGTGTGTTGCCTGCAGTGGAGCTGAGATGCCTCAATCCTCTGAGCAGAGGTGGTTGGGTTTTCAGGTGCCTTTTGGGGTCAGATCCTGTGCCAGCCCTTCCAGAAATAGATATTCTATTGTAATCCATTATTTCTCCGTGGTTCCCACTTGTTCTTTCTAGGTACTATGTCCATTTATCTCCCCTTCACTGATGCTTCTCATCTCCCTGCAAGGTAAGCAGCAAGGCCCTGCCTGACCTCGAGTGGTACCCAGAGATGCTTTGAGGTGGTAGGGGATGAGGAGATAGAACTCACTGCTGCTGGGCTGGGATGCTTGTCCCTCTGCAGAGATGCTTCCCAATGCAACTCTGCTGCTCCAGAGGCAGCAGGAGTGGAGGTGCCCATTGGTAACCCCCCTTTCCCACAGCATCCTGCTGCCAGCACTGGGTTTCCAGCTCTTCTCAAGGTTTATTATTGCCTGGTAGAGTCCCAGGGCTGCTGCCTTTGCCAAATTGTCCGATTGCTCGTAAAGCAGTGATTGAGAAATAACTAATGCTGAAACTATTCCATAGCATAAAGGAACAAGTGTTCCTTCCCTGCCAGAAACACTCCGTGGTGACCGCGCTCCCAAGACCTGGCAAGCTATAGGAAGCACAGGATGGTTAATTAAATGGAAAGGCATCCCATTCCCGGTGGGAAAGGTGCTGGAGAGGCGCTCTTCATCAGGGGCTGTAGTGACAGGACAAGGGGTGATGGGTTCAAACTGAAACAGGGGAAGTTCAGGTTGGAGATAAGGAAGAAGTTCTTTACTGTGAGGGTGCTGAGGCGCTGGCACAGGGTGCCCAGAGCAGCTCGGGCTGCCCCATCCCTGGCAGTGCTCAAGGCTGGGTTGGATGGGGTTTGGATGGGCTCTAGTGGAAGGTGCCCCTGCCCATGGCAGGGGTTGGAACTGGATCTTAAGGTTCTTTCCAACCCAAACCATTCTGTGATTCTATGCGCCCCCATGGGACTACCCAGCATGAAGCTGGTTGTTGTCAGAGGCTGACCCAAATCCCCACCACTGTGCTCAGCCCCATTCCTCTTCCCAACGAGGAGCCAGCATCGCACAACGCCCTTCCCAGGATGGGCTGCGCACCCATCCGGATGCGGCTGGTGGCAGAGGGATGCTGGTGCTCCATGTGCTGGGGCTGGGGGAGGCTGCGGGGCGAGTTTCGGGTTCTCCTCTCTGTGGTGCCGTATCTCCTTGAAGCGTGACAGCTGTGATTGCTTCCAGATGTGCTCCTCCTCCCTCCAGCCGGCCGGGGGGATGTGGTGAGCTCCGCGATGGAAACCAAAACCCGCACCAGATGTGCCGTGTCAGCCTCAGCAACGCGCACATCTGGCCCCAAGGCGCTTGCCACCGCCGCAGTTAAGGGCTGGTATTCCTTCAGTGCATCCCAGCCGGGCTCGTGGCGCTTCCCATGGGATCCTACAGCCCATGGGCACCAGCAGGAGCACTGAGAGTGTTTTGGGGGACTGGTGCCCTATGTTTGCCAACAGCTCCTTAACTCCATGGAGAGCAATGGGATAGAGCAGTGTCCCATGGTGTCCTCCCCTGCCCAGCCCCAATGGGGACACAAGGAAGGATTCGTGATGTCACTGGTGATGTCAGGAAGGACTGGGATTGGTGACATCATGGGATAAATAGGGAAGGAGGAGGGACCTCTGCCTGTGCACGAGGCTCTTGGCAGGGAGCAGTGATTGAGGAAGAGCAGCAGGGAGATCAGGACAGGCTCAGTGCTCATCCAAGGGAGGATGCTCGGAGGTGAGGGATGCCAGGGGCACTGTGCTGCCCACCAGACTTCGCCTCTCCCTGTGGCATACCCATTAGAGATGGAGCCCAGCGTGGTCCCTGCAGCAACTTGTCCTCCTGCACCTGTATCCTGCACAATCCAACCCTCTCCCACTGGCGCTGCAGCAGCTCAGGTCCCTGCTTTTACCTTGGACCCTGCTTCTTACCACACACCCAGCACTAATTGTAATAACAATTACCCCATGTACCTCCTTCACAGAGGGCTTGAGAGAAGAAATTAATCTCAGTAACAGGCTTTGAAGAGAAGAAGTGCTGTCTAAGCACTGTGCTCTTATCCTTTTGATGGGGTTAGCTGCGTTGGAATATGAGCAGAGACATTTGGAGTAAATTAATAGAGAGTTTAATGACATCCAAAAGTTAAGGGAGATGAAGCATTCAAAAGGGGGGGGGGGGAACGACACACAGCAATGCAAAGGGCATGTTTTCTTCATCAAGCCTGCTCTTCGGGCTCCAGCATGACTAAGTCTTTGTACCTTTACCAGGCAGCATCCATTCACCCTGGGTCAGCCCCTGTTCCCTTATCCTCTATGGCAGATCCCAGGGAATGCCCTCATGCACAGCCTCATCTAGGCAGGATGGAGCAGGTGGTCCTGGGGAGCAGCATCTCACCCCTCCGCACAACCCATCAGTGACGATGGTCCCCAATTAAAAGCTCTCTTGTCCAAAGAGCCGCGATGGGAAGGTCAGGGCGGCTGCAGGGCAGCTATTTAAATCTCAGCCTCCCTATAGGTAATGCAGAAGCATCATTAAGATGCAGCAGGTGCCTTGGACCATTTTGCTCTGAAATCTAAATGGTCTTAAAGCACTGCAGAGATAATGCATTTTCCTGGTGGTGTATTTATGAGAGTCAAGATAGGAGCACTTGGCCCAGCTCCCAGCGTGAGCGGCTGACGCTCTGCCCCCCATAGATGGTGGTTTTCGTGTTGTTTTTATCCTTTCAGCCTGATGAATACCCTTGTGGTGGCTGGAGTGTGGACAGCACTTCACCTTCTGCCAGCAGGACCTAAAGCTGAGCTGATGTACCCATTACAGGTAGCATTACATATATAAGAAGTAATGGAGGGGGGAGCATCCCCTCAATGCCTCCCCAGGGGAAGTCTAACACCCAGAATTTGCAGGCCAAGAGGGGAAGAGGAGCTGGGATGCTGCTGGCATGCTCCAGAGGTGCTCCGGATGTCAACCCCAGCAGCATCAGCAGTTCTCTAGGCCTCAGCACAGGGCTAAATCAACCTCATAGGTAGGAACACACGCTTAGAGAGTGACCGCTTTAGCTTCTGCAGCAGTGCTAATTGCTCCGAGTTAATTAGCAATCAGGTACCTGCAGGCTATAAAAGCTCTCAGTGAGTATACAAAGCTAGAAGGCTTTGAGAGATGCTTTGTGTGGTTGTTTTCCTGCTCCTCTTTGCCCTGTTTGGGAAATGGGAAGGCAAAGAGGGATTCTGAGGACTTAATGTGACCCCAGCTGCAGCCAGACAAGTGAGTAGCAAGGAGGAATGTTGCCATAGTGTGTTTAAGGGATGCTGGCTGCAGGCAGGACACAATATTGCTTCCTGGAGAGCAGAGCCAGCTCCCAATGGTGGAGTTAAGAGGAAGCAGCCCCAGAAGGAGCCATAGGGATGTGAGTGATTGGTGATGGCCCCGGTAGCTGCTGGGGAAAGGTCCTGCTCCCAGCTCAGCCTTTCATGTAGGATGCTTGGGAGCAGAAGGAGCTGCGTGTCCTGGAGTGATTGTGTGGGAATGGAGGAACTGGGGGGCTGTGATTGCTGCTGGTGCTCTGAAACATGGGGGTAAGGGGTGCATTTGGGGTGACCACCTCTATAAGGCTCATGTAACCTCCAAGGTGGTGGCAGAAGCAGCTTTTGGCTTCCTTTGTGCCTTGTGCCAGCCTTTGAGGTGATTTCCCAGCAGGCAGTGAACAAAACTGGATGTGTTTGTGCTGTACGTGGGGGTAGGAACCCCTCGGGGGCTGGTTTCCTGCTCCCCAGCACATGCAGGAGCTACAGCACCATGTTCCCTTGGCTCTGTGTCCCTGTTGGCACCCTGACACGGCAATGGATGCTGCGGGGCCATGGCTGCTGGTGGCACGTATGTGTGCAGAGCACATCACTTTTTCCAGTGCCTCAGTATCTCCAGCCAGAGGAACTGGGATGCTTTCCAAAGCAGCCAAGCTGTCTGCAGCAGAGCCCCAGGCTGTGCCCAAGGGCCCTGCGATGCCTGCCTGTGGGATAGGTCCTTAAAATCCAAGCGGGAATACACAAAAGGCGCACGAACCTTTATATATCTGTATATAAACAGAGTTGTGCCTCTGTGTGTATCTGCTGGAGCCCTATCATTGTTTTCCCAGCAAAGACATCTGTCTCTGCTTGGGCTGGATCACTACCATGTTCCACACTGCTCCTGCCCTGATGCTAGCAGCACGTCCTCTCCCATCCCAACCCTGGCTCCAGTGCAGCTTCTTCTGGCTTTGGGAGTGCTTGGACCTGGCTCCCAGTGCCAGGGACACGGAAACAGATCCCTGCCCGCGCAGCTTCATCTTCACGTGGGCGCAGACTCAGTTCCTGGTTTTCCAGCTTCATGGGGATGTTAATGGCTTAATCCAAAAGGGGATCTGGATCTGCTGGGATTCAGGCAGGGCTGGGCCAGGCTTTGCTGGAGCTTTGCCTTGGGCTTCAGTGTGCTTCAGGGCAGCAGTTGGAGAACAGAAATACAACAGCAGCCAGAATGCACGGTCCTGCCCTTTCCATGGAGCTGACGTGTTGTGTTACAGACCCGCAGTGATTCCCTAATTCCAAGCTGTAACTGCGCAATCAAGCTCTCCAGTGCAATAATTCCAACCCCTTTCTTGAGTCCTGTATTAAATAGAGTGCATTTACAGAGTATATGAATTCCAGATCCAGCCTGGGACTCCAGGGATGCATATTCCTCTCCTGGAACTTGTATATCCGGCCTGAGGATGAAACCCCCCCGAAGCCCTGAGCATAACAAGCATTTCTTGTGTTTTTTCTGCCTCCATCACATCGGGCATGTACTGTGTGCTCTAGTTGATAAACAGCATCTGGTTGGAGTCAGGTAAGGACCTCTCCAGGGAGTAGGTTTGTGGTCAGCTGCCAGCCTTTCTCTCCCTCCTTAATGTGCTTTTGCAGATGGATGTAAACTGCAGCCACTCAAGGGTCTGTTTTTGGGTAGCACTGGGAATGGAGGGGAAAAGCTCATTGCAGCCTCTGTCCTATTGTGGCATCCGCTTGCAGCTTGATGCAAGGCACACGCTGAGCCCTCCGGTCCCCTTACACCGAGTTCAAGGTGAGGATGCGGGGACACCGCAAAGCCCGGTCCGGGAGGAAGGTGGTACCCAGGATGCTGTGCCCATGGAGCACAAAGGCCCCGAGCATCCCAGCGCTTTCGAGGAACGGTGTGCTGGTCCACTTGGTTTTTGTTGGAAACCGGGAAGTTCTGCCTCATGGGAAGCCCTGCTGCCAGGTTCTGCAGAACTGCCCCAATTTATCCTCCTTACAAACCTGAAGGAGGAGGAGGAGGAAATTCTTGTGTATAAATGGAAACACCCCCCTTCTGCCAAGCCATTAACTCTGCTTCCTATGGAAACCCAGAGCTCTCTGCCTTTACTTCTGCACCACACTTCCAAGTTTATTTCCATGCCCAGATTTGGCAAAGCACTGAAGCCTGAGCACCGCGTTCTGCATGAGCTCAACCCCATCCCCATGCGAGGGTGTCTCTAACACCTCCGAGCACACACAGACACATGCTCCAGTGAGCACTCCCCGTGCTGGGTTTGCTCCTTACTACAGAGGCTTTCTGTTTCTGCCCTTGCCAAGTTCTCCTTTGCTGTAATGAGTTTCGCACAGCGAGCCTGGGAGCGGAGTGGTGCTTTCAAGGCTCTAGGATAGCCGGGGAAACCAATTTAATTAGCTCAAGTGAGCCAAAGTTACTTAAGCGATTTGTAATGAGTTCCAGGCTCTCCCACACCAAAGGGGTTGCAGCCGAGGACAGAAACTTCCTGAGCCTGTTTGGAGGGGACGGGGCCCTTCGTGCCGCATCCGATGAACACTTGTGCAGGGACGTGGATTGGGGAATTCGGTGGGTGCTGCAGCCCTGATGACAGGGCTGTGCTTCTGGGTGTTGATTCCTCTCTGTGACCCATGAGTGCTGGGCAAACACAGCAGTTTCTTGTTTGGGGGTGCGTTGTTTTCCTCTGCTATCTGCCCCACTGCGAGGGAAGGGATGGGGAGCACTGGTTAAGGTCCCTCCTCTGCACCAGCTTTTGGCTGCGTGTGTTGATGTTGTTAAATCTCTGACCAAAACACTGTTTTCCCTCTTTTGCTGCTTGTTGGGAATGTTGTGTGGGTGTGTAAACCTGTACGTGCTGCTTGCTTTTGCAGGCAGGCAGCATGGATGTCCTGGTGTCGCGGCTGCAGGATGCTCCTGTATCCCGCTCCTCTTCCCACTTTGGAGGTAGGAGCTGCCACGTCGCATCAGCAGCCGCTCCCTTGAGCCTCAGTGTGATGGTTCAGTCCAGCTAATGCCCTGAGGACGTGCCAGGTAGTCTGCAGCGTGTCCCACACGTGCTGCATTCGCTCTGTGACATCCGGCGCAGGCAAAACCACCACAACACCAGATGAGGTTCCTGGGGCTTTGCTTCATCTCCCATCCCGTTCTTGGGGCTGCCGGCTGCTCTTCACGTGGCAGCCAAGGGGATGAGCTGAATCCCATTCCCTATGCTGGGGTCTGCATGGATCAAAATCCATTTCTGCCAGGGGAAGAGCTGGGATGCGCTTCCCCATCCTCAGTGATGGGACTGAGATTGCAGCGGCACTGGGCAAGCTCCTGGTGGGCACTGGCAGACCCTGGAGCAGCAGTTGGGATTGCTCCCCTCTGTGGGACTGGGATACTGGCATGAAGAGTATCCCAGCTGCTGGCCAGCATGGCAGCAACTCTTCCCTGGCACATGGTCCCCAGAGTTCACTCTCCGGTGAAGCATCTCCAGCTGTTTGGCTGCAATGGGAAAGACGAGCCCGGCTCTGCCGTTGGGACCAAGCCCTGGAAAACAAGGAAAAAGGGGTGGGAAACAGGGGTGCTTCCTCACTGGGCTGCTCTTTGGAGCATTCCCAAGCACCCTGGCAGCCTTTCCTTGGGGAAGAGGAGAGCTGTGAGCCAAAGCAACCTCCCAGCTTCATCCCCAGCCCTTTGCGGAGCGCTCCGGCGGGCAGCTGCAGCCCTGCGGCTGCTCCATGTCTTTGCCTCTTCCTGAGCACCGGCTTTAGGGACATATTTGGCCTCTCTGCAGAAACCACCAGTAACGTGTCCAACGGCAGCAGCGTTGTTTGTCTCCCTGGCGCCGCTGGGGAAGGATGGAGCGGGGCCAGGCAGCGCGTTCCGCACCAGGCAGATGCCAGCCCTGCTCCAGGCATGGATAAGCTGAAGCCTCAGCTGGAGCTGACCTGTGAGCTCCTACCCTTTGCTTTTCCAACTGCAGTGAGCTGCAGTGCTGCAGCACTGGCTGGGATCAGTGTGCTGGAGCTTGGCTATAGCTGTTGTGTGGCATCCACTCCATGCGGGACATGCAGTGCCCAGGCCCCTGAATCCTCCCTGCAAGCCCATCCATGCTTGGATCCAGACCCCCACCCAAAGGCCACGTTCCTGCGAGAGGCGTCGCTCCACGGGGAAGGCTGGAAGGGAGCCGAATGGAAACCCACACAAAAATCAACGTAATTACGGGGAATAAAGATCCCATTATTCCCTCTGCCCTGAGGCATGAAAAAGCAATTCCTCTCCTTTCCTTCCGAAACTCAAACTGAGATTTATAGGGAAGGTGTGCCTGGCACAGGAGTAAGGGCAAAGCAGCCAGCATGGAGCCAGAAGCTGGTGATGGGGATGCGGCACCCACCCTGGTTCCAGCCCCCTGGAACTGATACAACTCAACTGCATAACCTTGAGAGAAAGATGGGACCAGGATGAAGCTCCTTTGGCTCCAGGTGTTGCTGTGATTGCACCCTACCTGCACAGACAGCTCAGGGACCTCATTGCACTCTCTATGATGTTTGCACCAGCCTGGAGCCTGCTTCATGGACCAAAAGCATAGCCCTATGCCATGGGCACAGCAGTGGTCCCTAAAGCTGGGTGCCTCCGGGGCTCCCCATAGATCATCTTTGTGGCCTTGCTCTTAAGTGATGCTTTCCCCATAGATGCCCATAGCAAGGGGTTCGAACTGGATGATCTTTAGGTCCTTTCCAACCCAAACCATTCAATGTGAAAGCTCCTATTCTAAGCAAGCCCAGCCTGCAGATAACTGCTAATCCCCAGGGCAAGCACCCACTTGGGGGGACAACAACCATCAAGTGGCCAAAACCAGTGCTTTGGGGAGGAAAAACCCAGCTGAAACTGCAGTTTTCTGGCAGCGCAACAACTGCTTCTTCACCGAGCCGTTTAAAACGGACACCAGGAGCCAAAGGCAGTTGTAACTTGAACACGGAGCATGGCACATTCCTCAGAAATGGATCATAAAGTCCTGCTAAAACCCAGGCACGGCCGGAGTAAAACAAATATTTGTGCTTCCAGAGCAGGGAAAGGTCTGGCCAAGGCTCCACTTGGAATATTTTTAGCAGGTGATTCATCCAAGAGAGGGGAAAAAACCACCCCGGGCAGCTGAAGCCAGCAATGGCTCTTTGTCTCAGCCGGGCCATCGCATCCGAGCGTGTTGGGAGAATGGGGAAGGTCCCCCCCGATCCCTTTCCTATGGGGCACCTGTGGCTGCAGCTCCTCTGCAGAGCCCGTTGCTCCTGGATGCTTTGAGGATGCGGCTGTCAGCAGTGGTGGTACCCATTGGTCCGGCAATAGCACAGCCAAAGCTCCATAGGGATGCGCTGGTAGTGGGTCCCTTCCTCCCGGAGCAGGAGATGGGATGGGCAAGGACAGAGGAGCCCTTTGAGGAGGGAGCTGTGGGTTTGGATGGGATTCCTTGCCTGGGTTCTGCTCACCGCATTGCTGTGCTCTGGGGATGGAAAACAAACCCTTTGGCCTTTCCTCTGCCAGCTCCGGCAGCAGATGTTTCCCTTTCCCCCCTCCTCTGCTCTCCCCAACTTGCTGCGATCCGGATGTGTGGGCACCCTCTGCTTGTGCATGCCCTTGCTTGTGCCTGGGAGCAGGAATTGGGGAAAATACAGGCAAAAATGGGTTTCTCCACAGCCCGATGCCTCTGTCTTTCCTTTTATACAATGCAGGTCAGGAGGTGAAGCCTATGGGGGGCTGCACATCCCTGCAGGGCTGCAGGTCACAGCTCTGGCCCCATGTCCCTTGCTGGGGGTGCTAGATGATGCTGTGGCTGCACCCAGAGCTCTTCCTGCTGGACCAGTGAGCATCAGGCGATGAAGCTGTGGACCACTGTTCCATGGGGCATCCGAAGGGTGTTTCTGGAGCTGGTGGTTACCCTCTGCCTTTGGGCTTCTCCAGTGCTTGTGAAGCATGGTCTTGGAATGAGCTGCTTGTGATGCACCAGGCACCTGCTCCCAGCTATAGAAATGGATTAGCTGCATTGCATCTGGAGCCCATCCAGGCAGCGCCTTCTCCAGCATCCCATTTGGCACGCAGAACCCCTGGAGGGGAGCAAAGGGACAAGACGCAGAGTTAAAAGGGAGGTCTGGAAGCTGTGATCCTCTCTAGGTGGAGAGCCAGAGAGCTTTGAGGAGCCCCAGATGCGTCGCTGTCTCCAGGGGCAGGAGCCTGCCCCTCGCCCGCCCCTCTCTGTGCCTTCCCATTGTTCTTTGTATTGGAGCCTGGACCCAGCGTGCTCCCAGCTGGCTGGGCTTCCAGCCTGGATACAAACTCCAGAGCAACAGATACTAACTCATTGTATTCCGAGTGTTGGAAGGGCTCCATGGACCAATGTGGATCGAGTGCTCATGGATTAAGTAGGAAGAGACCCCTCCTGTAAGGAGGAGCATCCAGGATGCACAGCTCTGAAGGTGCTGCCTCTAGCCCTGCCCTGGGAACCTGCATCCGAGCCCATCCCTCTGTGCTCCAGGGATATCCCCTGGGACTGGTGTGATCCTGATGTCCCAGAGGATCCTGCTGCCCGCGATGCTCACCCGGCTCCACGCCAGGGCAGGCAGCTGGGCACAGCCTTGGCGGCAGCATCTCCTGCTCTCAGTGGTGCTGTGCAATAAGGAGCAGCCGCTTCCCTTCGGTGGTGTCCACAAATATCCCGAACCAAGAGTTCCTGGAAAATCTGATTCCCCTGCTCGGGATCTGCCATCGCCCAGCCCTGCTTTGTGAGCTTTATTATGCTCTGAATACCAATTATTCAGGTACTCGTGCAACAGCCTCTGCCCCGAACGATGCAATAAGGGGATTGGAGCCAAGCTGAGGCTACATTTGGGCGATGGCTATAAATCTGGTTTTATTATAAGCTCCCTGGTCAGCGTGGCACTTGCTCCTCACTGCTCTGGTTTTGACACACTCCATGACCCTTCCAGATCCATGCAAGGCCGAATGCTTGGGAGCAGCTCTTGGAAAACAACTGGCAAAGTCCTGCCTGCACCAGAGGCTCAGGTTTCTGCCTGGTTTTCAATGCCTGGGGTTGCAACGCTTGGAGGTGGGACGTTGAAATGCCCTGGGGTTGGAGCAGCCTGCTGAAGAGCTGAGGATGGAGAGCAGCAGGAACCCAGGGTGCTTTGCCTGCAGCCCTGCGTGTTGCTGGGCACCATGGACCAGTCTTGCCCATGGCAGTGGGTTCTGCTCCAGGACTCCCAGAGCTGAACACAAGCAGCATCCTTGGGAAGGGCAGATAAACAAGGAGCGGATGGGAGATGATGGCACAAGGCTGCGCTGTGCTCAGGGGATGCGGTGAGGGTCGGCTCCCCTGCCACCTCGCAGGGGAGACCAAGAGTCAGCTTTGTGCTGAAGAGGTGAAGGATTAGAGAGGCAATAACAGGAAGTGTCTGCAAAGAAAGAGCAAGTTGGGAGATGGGAGCTTGGGGCTGGACGGGGGCCTGCGATGGGACAAGCAGGGAGTGCTGCTGCCCTCTGCCGAAGTGGGCCCTGCGCGGCTTCTGCACCGATAGGATGCTCCGGCCCATCCGAGCAGTGGAACCTCTGCTCCTTGGGCAAGGAACCCCGACTTTGCCCTGGCTGGAGGAGCGATGGGTGTCTGGGAAGGGCGCTTGGAGAAAGAGTACCCCAGAGAAGGCAGAAGTGACGGGGGTTCCTGGGCTGTCACCCCCATCCTGCCGGTGTGTCCGTGTCCTTCCCAATCACTGCCTGCTTTTGCTGGGTGAGGGTGCAGGAGCTGCTTTTATTCCCTCTGTGCGGCTGCTGCAGGTCCGGGGCAGGGACCAGCCCATGGCTAGGGGAGTAGGATTTGTTTGTGGGAGGAAGTTCGCTGTCTGAGCGGAGTTTTCGCTTCCCTTTGGGAAGCAACTCTCCTGCCTGATGCTTTCCGAGGATGAAATGGCCGCGGCGCAGGGCTCCATCCCGCTCCTTGTGCTCCCTCTGCAGGAGCAGAACTGGATGATCTTAAGGAGCTTTCCAACCCAAACCATCCCGTGATTCTCCGGGGAGCTCAGTGGCCCCGTCCATCCCTGTCCTCATGTCTTGCACGGGGTAAAGCAGCCTCCTCGGGCACCAACCCACTGGAACATCCATTGCTCCCAGCTCAGCACTGCTCCCTATCTCCTCGCCCTGCAGCTCCCACTCAGAGCTTCCCTTTCCCTCCCCTCCAGAGGCCAGGCTGACAAATTCCAGCCAAGAGCACATTCTTCCAGCATGACACCAACGGGGCCCCGGCAGGACGGGATCCAGGCCCTCCCCCCCCGGCGGCTCCGGTACCGGCATCGCGGGTACGTGGTTGCTCACCCCGAACTCTCAGCCCCATCGGTTCCTCTTTCTGCCTGTGGAAGTGCTGCCAAATATCACAAACCCTCCTCCGTGCTCTGGGACAGCCGCCACGGCCCTCCCCACGCTGCCCATCCCCTTCCTTCCTCCCTGCTCCTTCTGCAGGCAGTTGCTTGCGCAAGCGGCTTTCCAAGGAGCTACCGGGAAAGGCAGCGGAGGTTGACGGAGCCCGGGACAAATCTGCGTTGGCAAAGGTAGGAAGGAGAAGGGAGCTGAGGGTTGGGATGCTGAGCGAGCGCTTGCCTGAGCCAGGCGGGAGGTGCTGTGTTGGAAAGAGAGCTCCCAAAGCACGCTCCAAGCCTGTTTAGGGAGGAGGTGTTTATTCCATGTAACAGGGCTCGGCTGGGGCATCTCCGCAACTCAAGCGCCCCTACCAGGATCCTTCATCCCACACTTGCACACCAAAGCTCCACCTAACGAACCCAATTATCCCGCCTCCCTAATGCATATTCATTGTGCTGAAGGAGCCAGATTCCCTGCGCCTGCGCTGGGAGGTTGTGTTGGGCGAGTGAAGGCTTGTGTACCTGTGCGGGGTCTCGGAGGGTTGTCTGGGGGAGAATACCCCAACTCTGCTGTCAGAAGAGGACATTGAGGACTTCCTTTATCTTGCCAACCTCTTGACATCCTTGGGCTAAGGGTGTTCTCTGCCTCCGCCTCCTCCTCTGGGGTGCTTTGGCCTTGGTTCAGTCCCTGAAAACAAGATGGTTCTAAACCTCAACAGATATTTACATCATTTCTTTGGGGTTAGATTTTGGCCTTCCTGCTGCAAATCAACATCATTCCCCCCTTTGAGACTCATTATAATGAATTTCACCTTTTCATAACCTATGATTCGGTTCCAACATGGAATAATCACACAAACACGATAACTGCTACAACTAACAACTTCTTGACCCATACCCCTTCCAAATCACTTCTTCCTGTTCAATCGTCTGTAAAACAATCGTGTTCAGGTTCTGTTTTCTCCCTTATGAGCTGAACTGAAAGTGTAAGTTTTAACTCCATAGCATCTTGTTCTAGCAGCACCACTTAGTGTTTCATTATCCTGCTGGGGAACACTGATACCCTGCACGTGCTATCTTTACTACCACCTTCTGTCCCCACAGCAGCCTTCAGGCCCCTTGAATAAGGAGAACAGCAAGCAGACCATCCTTTTCCAGGCCTCTTCCAGGATCCCACCTTTTGGGCCCGAACTCCTAAAACAACGTGTTGCACAAAAGGTTCAAAAGGCTCATCCAAGTTAGGAAGTCTCAAAGCTGGAGCTGGCATTAGAACGTGTTGTAACTGCGCAGGAGCTTTCCGACTTCTCTGAGCCCATTCCAATGAATCCTCCTTCCCTTTGCCCGCCTCATTCCCGGGCAGAGCCCTTAGCCTGGAATTAACGATCCACAAGCGACACCATCCGGCTATTCCTAGAAGAACTCAAGTTTGGCTTTGGTTCTTATAGCTGCCAAATCGCCTCCTTTCAGGGCTTAAACTCCATTATCCTGGAGTAATCCTGAGTCCCAAATGAGTTTCCTCAGGCTTGGCGTGCCCAGAGAATGCTCTGGGATGCTGCCGTGCTCACAAGATGATTTGGGATGCTGTCCCAGATGCATGGATGCAGAGCTGCTATCCCTGGATACCGAACCATTATCCTTGGATACCGAGTTGCTGTCTCTAGATACAGAGCTATTATCCCTGGATACAGAGCTGATATCCCTAGTACAGAACTATTACCCCTGGATGCAGAGCTCCTGTCCCTGGATGCAGCGGGCTTCCTGCAAGGATCAGCATGAGGAGTGTGAGGAGGATTCTGCACCCTTTTGCAGCCTCCATGATGCCAGGAGCTGTTCCAGCTCCAGATCCTTTGGGGCTCCACCTGCTTGCCTGGAGGCAGAGCATTCCTCTTCCCTGGAAAGCCTTCATCCAGCGATGCTGCACTGCCTGCTCCTGGCTCTCCTTCCCAGAGCAATGTGGTGGCCCTTGGCCATCACCCAGGCTGGTGATCCACAGGGAAAGGGCTGCAGGAACCCCAACAATCCCTTCTTGGAGCATCTCCCCTTGTGCTTTCAGGGCTGATGGAGGATGTCACTTAGGTAACCCATGGTATTTGCTTAAACAGAGGCAAAGCCAGAACTAAGAGTGACTAAGCAAGACTTTGCCCATGGTTAGAGCCTTCCAGAGCTGAGGACCACCATGCTGCCACAGCAGCATCTCCTGTATCCATGGATTGGCCTTTGCATGGATCCCAATGGGAGAGACTGGGTGCTGGGGCAAGGTGGTGAGAGGCTGTGCATCGATACTTAGGCTGTACATCGATATTTAGGTTGCAAATTGATACTTAGGCTGTACATTGTTATTTAGGATGTACAGTGTCAAATTAGACTTTACATTGATATTAGTCTGTGCATTGGTAACTTGGGCTGTGCGTTGGTAATTTGGGCTGTGCATTGGTAACTTGGGCTGTGCATTGGTAACTTGGGCTGTGCATTGGTAACTTGGGCTGCACATCGATAACTTGGGTTGTACATTGGTAATTTGGGTTGTACATTGGTAACTTGGGCAGCACATTGATAACTTGGGCTGTGCATTGGTAACTTGGGCTGCACATTGATAACTTGGGTTGTACATTGGTAATTTGGGATGTGCATTGGTAATTTGGGATGTGCATTGGTAACTTGGGTTGTGCATCGCTGCCTATCCCTGAACCGCCACGGCTGCTCACAGTGAAGTCCTGGGCTGGGACAGGAGATGACCACAAAGCTGCAGCTCACCCTGCGCATGGGAACTGCTGCAGGTCTCCTTATGAGCAGCTCAGGGTCCTCTCTGAGTCTGCTGACTGTGCTGAGCAGCACTTGGCAGCCGGTGCCACCGGTGCGACTGATGCAGTGAGGTTATCTGCTGATGTTCGATGTGCAGCCGGTGCTGGTGCCAAGCTGGAAAAAGGCACTCGAGGCATTTCCTTAATTGCTCATCAAGTGGAAGCAGGATCTGCCTTTGCATTCCTCCTGTATCTCCCCACCCCAGCATCCTGCAGGGCAGGAGCTCTGCTGCTGCCGCTGTGTGGTTCAACCCTGCTGATCCCGTTCTTGCTGCCGCTCAATCCTATTCCTGCAGGCATCAGCCGTTGCTTCAGTCAGTTTCTGTGGTCAGGAGGGATTTGGGTTCCCATTCCTGGTGGGAATGGGGTGCGGGAGCTGATGCTGCAGTGTGCAGAGCTGCCCTTATGTAAAATTCATCTGCAGAAAGCAGCTCTGCAGATGGCAGGAAGCCGCTGCTCATTTCTGCTCACAGCAGATGTAGGCGACAGGATGTGGAGGTTCTGCTTTTGCCTCAGCCTCTGGGGTTTCACTTTGTCCCCTCTTGTGCAGCATCCTCAGCAGGGAGGTCCGCAGCGCTCCTGGGCTGCAGCTGAGGGGGGTCTGGGGATGTGCGGGTGCGTGGCAGCACCTTTGCTTTGCCAGTGTTGTGTAAGGGGGCAAGGGCTCTTCTTTGACAGAAGAAGGACAGTGGGAGCGTGCAGCAGTGACGCATGTGTTTAATAAGGACACCAACAGATGGAAGCTCGCAGGAAAGGCTCCCTGTAGGGAGGTTATTTGAGATGAGGAATGAGCCCTTTGAAGCATCTGCTGGAGGCTGGTGGTGGAGGTGGCTGGACCCGCTGGACGGGTCCGGGCTGACCCCCCCAGGCCTCTCTGCCCATGCGAATGCATTCCTGGGCTGGGAGCTGGTGGATGATTCACCAGGAAGTGGTCTGAGCCTGCCATGGGAGAACGTGGGGCGGTTATTGAGGGCCAACAGCGCCTCTTCACAACGGGATGGGCTGGTTTGGCAGCAGGGCACCCATGGGACCTGCCCCAGGGAGTGGGATGGGGCAGGAGGGCTGCGCGGAGCGGCAGCTCCGTTGCCAAAGCCCTGGACATTCCTTTGGATGCGTCAGGAACGTTCTGCTCCAATCTGTGGGAGATAACGAATGTGGGAGCTCTCCTTAGGGGGAAGATTCCCATGGGAGGCCCTCAGGGCTGTTTGTTCCTGCAGGGAACACCAATAGTTAAATAACTAAAGCAACCTGCATCAGGCAGGTCTGCCGAGGCCGGTATTTCCTTGGAAAATGGAAGGAAAGGGCAGGTGTTTCCTTGTCTCTCCGTGACTGAATCCCGGGGAAGGATCCGCTGCGCCTGGCTCTGCCCCCTTGGGGGGCCACTGGCACATCCCGAATGGAAGGAATCTGTGCTAGAGCACAGGTGCAGCCCCATAAATGTGGGATAAATCGGGGCTGATCCGGTTTCACAGCCCCCTGCCCTGCTGGAGGGCGGGGAGGGTCCTTCACCACTGGGGGGGTGGGTTTGGGGCTGGTGATGGGCAGCGAGTGCCCTTATTTTTGAGCAGAAATAGGTGAATTTGGGCGTTTGAGTGGGGAGGGAAGGAAGGAGGAGAGGCGGAGGCAGCAGCAGCTCCTCACCACCCACCCGCGGGGTGGAGGCTCGGGGTGCCCGCATCATCCCCCTGCATCCCTCTCCGCATCCCCCGCGCTGCCGGTGCTGGCGGTGGCGGGGGGGGGCTCCCCGCCCGGTCCCTCCCGCCGGGCGGTGCC
>JANRGW010039118.1:37970-57710 GCA_024733675.1 Psilopsiagon aymara
GGAGCCTGTTCGTACTCCATGCACAGCCAATACAACTGCTGTTTGCAGGGATCCAGTGTGCCTGTTATTGGATCTGCATCAGGGATGGATGCAGCACTGAGCCTTGCTGCTGTGCTGTTCTTCCTTATCTCCAACCTGAACTTCCCCTGATCCAGTTTGAAACCATCACCCCTTGTCCTATCACTACAGTCTCTGATGAAGGTCCCTCTCCAGCACCCCTATATCCCCCTTCAGACACTGGAATCCCCATCACCTCTGGGGCTGCTTTACAGCAGGGTTTGTCCTGCTCTCCTCAGAAAACACACAAAGGGATTAATACGTGTTTCCTGGCCAGGCCCTTTCCTGAAAAGGGAGGAAAACCCCACTGAGCCTGCAGGAGGGACAGTCCTACTGCAGCAGGATTGCTCCTCTCCTTCACCCACACCCTCTGTGTCCCAGTACATCCCAGTTCCTCAGCTCTGGGATACAGCTAGGAAAGAGTGGATGAGCTGAGCTGTCCCGGGTGCGGAACACGAGTGGATTGCTCCACTTTGAGACGTGGTGGTGCCCATTTTGGTGAAGGAATGGTGGTTCTGAGTGCACCGGCGCTCCTGCTCTCCCTGCCCTGCAGCCATCCCAGCAAGGAGAGGTGGTTTGCGTGCCGGCTGCTTGTTATTCCAGCAGCAATTACTCAGTGCTCGGGTTAGAAACCAGGAATGGGGCTCATGTCTGTGGGAACAGCAGCTGCAGAACCTTCTGGTGGGAATGTCAAATGCATTTGAAAGGTGCCTTTTGTCCTCCTTTTGAAGTCTGCTCCTCTACTCAGGGCTGTCTCAGTGAGGTTCAAACCATCCCAGTACCGAGTTGGGATCTGTTTAAGGAGCTTCTCCTGGTTCCCAGCGACGGGAAGGCCTGGCAGGCGCTGCCTTGGACTGTCTCCTGGCTGCACTCCGAGTACATATCCATTGGGTTGTGTTTACTGATGCGTTTCCTGGGGCAGCAAAGCGATGTCTGCTTGGAGGGAGCCTTTTTGCAGTCGGAGGGAGGGTTTTCTGCAGTCACACAGCCCCTCATGATTCATTTGCATGGCTTTTAGCATCCTGGAGACCAATTATGCCAACCACAAGCCGTCAGCTGAGTCAGGGTTGTTGGCTCCATGTCCTGGGTTAGCCCTGATTCACTTTTCCTTCTGTTAGCCTCTCACCAGCGAACATGAGCTGGTTGTAAATGCCCCATCATAGGAAAAGGGATGTGCTGGGGGAGCTTGTGAGCATCCCCCATCCAAACCTCCTGCGAATCGATGCGACTTCTCCATGGCTGTCGCTGTGTGCCAGGGCAGGGTTGCAGCAGTGCAATGGGATAGGTATCCCCAGCACAAGCCCTGCTGCTCTTCCCAGCAAGAGCTGTGCCTCCCGTGTGCTCCGTGATGGAGCTGAGCATCCCAGCATCCCCTCCTGCCTTATCCCTGGGTGAGATGCAGGAGAGGAGGTGACAGCGGCGCCAAGGTCCTGGCTCTAGGTGCTTTGTGGGTGTAGCTTTCAGGATGCCTCCATGGATAAGGAGCTTCCCCATCCCTTGACAGCAAAGAACAGATTAAACAGTAAAAGGATTCAGGGGAAGGGATTGGAGTAACAGTGATTAAGTCATGGATCAGGATTTGTGATTAAGGAACTCTGACAGCCGTGCTGAGCCTGGCTCCTCGCCTTGATGCGCTGCAGCAACGGGCTGTGGGTGAGAGCATCGGCCGCATGCAGGTGCTGTGTCTGAGCTCCCCCCTATTTACAGGGTACCCCCCCATTTACAGGCTATGTTTTCACCACAGTCTCCAGGGCTTCAAATCTTACAGCAAGTGCTTGATGCCAGGGTTGCACAGGGCAGGAATCCCCCCCAAATATGACCCTGGAGCATGTGAGGAGGGCAGAAAAGCCCCTCTGAAATGGGGTGCGCAGCAGGCAGGGGTTTAACTGCATCCTTTTATCTTTGCAGAGCCAAGTGGCCATGGTGACCTGCTGGTAGGGGAAGCCCAAGGGGACAGCTCGCCAGGGAAGCATCCCAAAGATGAGGCTCAAGCAGAGATCGCAGCCCCTAAAGCCAGTTTGGATGCGAAAGGGGAAAATGACCCTGAAGATTCATCCCTGAGGCATCCTCAGGCTCCCATCCAGCCCCAAGAAGCACCGGGCAGTGGGGCTGACCAGGAGCGGGTCATGCTGGGAGAGGATGCGGTGGATGCCAGCATGGGGATGGTGGAGCCGAAAGGGGATGCTCTGGTCCAGGATGGGAAAGGGATAACAGAAGGATCCATAGAGGAGACCCCGGAGCTGTCTGATGGGAGCGTGAACCCCACCATAGGAGGGGGCTGTTGGGTGCAGGGCTCCCCCCCATCAGCCCCACACTGCACCCCCGACCCCAGCGACAGTGCTGGGGAGCAGGGGGGGGACGCGGAGCACAAAGAGCAGATCCCAAAACCTGAGGTTGATTTGATGGAGGGAGGAGAGAGCCCGGAGACCCGGAGAGCAGCGCCCAGGAGGGGCAGCAGGATCCCGGCCAGCAAAGTGACTCCGAAGAGACACCGAGAGCCCCCCAGGAAACCAGCTGAGGATGCAGAGAGGGGCCCCATGGATCTGCCTCCCCCCGGCTCCCCCCGCCTGGGTCCTGCACCCCGGATAGGCCCCTTGGGTGGCAGCTCAGCGCTGCAGGACTTGCCGGCTCTTCCCAAAGGATCCTACCAGTGTGACCCCAATCACTTCGAGTCAATGGATGCGTTTAAGCCCACCAAGACCCTCGGCAGCTCCACCACCGACTCCTGTCCTGCTGCTGACAACAGCCTCAATGAGATCCTGGAGTCTCAGGCGCTGGAGGTGCAGGATGATCCCGGCAGAGGCAGCGGCTCCCCCAGGAAGCCCAAGTCCCGCCTGATAACGTGAGTGATGGAGCGGGCAGCAGCAGCCCCTCCATTCCTTTGAGGGCAGAGCAGTGGTGGTGGTGATGGTGATGATGGCCCTGTGCCTTCTAAGTGAGCCTGAAACACCGATGTGCACCTCGGGTTCTGCTTTTATCCACCCCTTGTCCCAGTGGAGCGGCAGCTCCTGTATCCCTCTTTGCATCCTGGAGCACCAGGAGTGGATGGGAGGAGAAGGACAGGGGTCCTGGAGTGGTGCTGGGGTCCCACACAGAATGGGGAGGACTCACTTTGCAGGATCATCCCTTTGGAAACCCCGCAGGGCTCCAGCCCGTGGAGCTGGTGTGGGCAGAGCAGAGGTTTTACCAAGCACAGATGAGGGTTTGGGGGCCTGCTGAAGCTTGTGGGTGCCTGTCTGATGGGTCAGATGCTGCTGGGACATGGTGCGAGCTGCCCCTGGGCTGCTCTTTGCCAAGCAGTGGAAAGGGATAGTGATGAAGAGGCAGATCTGTTGCTTCCATCACGTCTGCACAGGCAGGAGGGAGCTGCTTGTGCCTTGCTGAGCTATTTAAGTGCATTTTTAGTTCCTGAATGTGCTATTTAAAGCGCCCGGGGAGACGGTGACATTTCATAGTGTCTCCTGGGAATGCAGGCGGTTCCTCCTGGGAATGCTCCTCTGGAGCAGGTCTCATGGCCAAACCTTCCTATTTCTTTGCTATTTCACCTGTGGCATCACAAACGTTCCAAGGGCCGTGTCTGGGCAATGCCTGATGTTTGGGATGTGAGCTGCTGAACCGGGCTTGGCTCTACCTGCCCAGGTCCTTCCACTGTAACTTGGGGCAGTGGCATTGGAAGCAGTCGAAAGCAAAAGCAGGAAATGAGCTCAAAAGGGGAAATTTTGGGAGCACAGATTTGGCAGCAAAACCAAGGCACGCCATTGCCCTGCTGATGGGAAGACTGGAGCGGGGTTATACAGAGAGCACAGACAACACCCAGCAGGCAAAACTAAGGGTGTGCTGGATGCTCTGCTCCTAGAAACACTTTGCAGGGAGGGGATGTGGGTTCTTTGGGAGTCAGCATTCCTTGTGTGACAGAGTTGGGGCTGTTCAACACGGAGAAGGGAAGCTGTGCGCAGCTTCCAGCGTCTGAAGGGGGCTACAAGGATGCTGGAGGGGGACTCTTCATCAGGGACTGGAGCCATAGGACATGGGGTGATGGGTTCGAACTGAAACAGGGGAAGTCCAGGTTGGAGATAAGGAAGTTCTTTACTGTGAGGGTGCTGAGGCGCTGGCGTAAGGTGCACAGAGAAGTGGATGCTCCATCCCTTGTAGTGTTCAAGGCCATGTTGGGTGACATGGTCTAGTGTGAGGTGTCCATGGCAGCGGGTCGGAACTGGGTGATCTTAGAGTCCTTTCCAACCCAAACCATTCCATGATGCTATAGATCCTCAGGGTCCCTCTCCTGGGAGCAGCACGGGCTGCTCCAGGCACTCACCTCCCCGGCAGTGGGATGCGTGGTGGAATGACACCATGAATCTCATATCTGTGAATAGGAGATGCTCAATCGGAGCAGCCTTTATCCGTGTGCTCCTCCCCAGGAGGCAGAGCTGGGCTGAAGTGCTGTGCTTCTCCCAATGAGAGTTACTACCCAGGTCTTTTCACATGCTCTTCTTCTCTCCATCTGTCTGTCTCTCTCCCTTGTCCGTGCTTTGGTGCATCAGGACCACTGAACAAGTGAAATTTCTCTGTTTTCTGTTGTAAGTACTCTCTTCTCTATTGCTTTCCTCTTCTCCTTGGCTGGTTTTTGTCCTCTTTCTCTGGGTGGGTGCTGGCCCCACACGTCTCCACGGCATGCAGGCTCCTTGTGCCCTTTGTCTCATGCTCTGCGCTCTCTGGTCCATGTCCTGCAGCTCTCGGGGTGGCTCAGCCCGGTGAGGTGAGGATGCTGTGCTTGCTCCCGCAGCATGCGGCCCGCAATGCCTTTATAGTGTTCAAGCCCTCAAACCCAGTGCCTTGGCTAATGGAGGGGAGCGGCTCTGTGTGCAGTCTGGATGGGTAGGCCTGAAGATGAGGGCATCTTCTATCTCCTCCCAAAGCCACCTCTATAGAGGGGTAGGGGGAAGCATCGTCTGGGAGGTGATGGAGACAGTGCCTGTCTCCTCTGGCTCTGGGACACTGAGGTGGTCCCAAAGGAGCTTTGCCCTCGCAGTCAGCTCCAAACAGGGCTCCCTTGAGCTCTTTGGTGCCTGCCAGAGCCGATTTGCTCATGGCTCTCCCTCAGCATCCCTGCTGTGTCCAGAGCTGGGCTGCAGGGCCCTGCATGGGTTGGAAAGCTCAGCTCGAGTACAACATCTTCAATCACTGCTCTGCAGCCCATGCTGTGCCCCCAGGGCTTGCAGCCCCCATCCCATAGGATGGCACACAGCAGGGACCTGCCTCACCCCCATGGGTGATGCTCAGCGTTGTCATTCCCCCCCGGACCCTCTGGGCTCTGCTGCAGTGCAAGAGAGAGTGCTGGGCTCAGCTCCCATCTTCTGTCGTCATCCCAATGCCCTTCCTGTGTGCTCGGTGCTGCTGCCATATGCATGATCAGCATTAGAGCCGAGCTCCAGCGCTGACATCTGTGTCTTGGCCAAGACCCAATCTGCCTTTCCACTGGCTAACAGCGGGTGTCTGTGTCACCATGGGCCCTGCAGCACGATGGGGCTGCCTGTGCCCCAGGCATTGCAGGGCATCAGCCTTGGATGCCTGCTCCCCATTGCTCCGTCCCCTTGAATTCCAGTTATCTGGGTGTTGGGGGGGATCATTTAGCGCACGTGCGTGATGGGATGGGGAGTGAAGTGGGTGGGAGAGATGCTTTATAGCAAGGAATGGCTCAATGCAATCCTGCTCGAGCCTCTGCCCGTGTCCCTGTGGCGGAGATCCCTCCTCAGGTACCCACAGTGGGACGCCACATGAGCTGTATCCAGCTTGGCCAGTGTCTGCCTTCTGGGGTTGGGATATGGGAGATGGTGGACATGGAGCGAGAGGGCAGTGAGATGCAGGAGAGCTTGCGCTGGGACCATCCCTGTGCTGCCTTCAGCTGATTCAGGATGCTGATGCCCGGAGTGTCGGGATGCGTCTGTGCTGCACTCCTGCACTGATGGACTCCGCAATGGCACACCTTGAGGAACATGGGATGAAGAGCCAGGGAGAGCTTCCTCACTGGAGAGCATCCAAGATCAACCTGAGCTCAACCTTCTCCTACCTGCAAGGCTCTTTTCCCTTTGCATCTGGTGGAGGGAGCATCCGAGGTGCAGCGGGTTGCCTGCAAGCAAAGCGGAGCTCACACCAGCAGTCCGGCCATGCGGGTCTAACTTGCACATGGAGATATCCCAGACAGACCTCCAGGGAATGGGCACGAGGCAGCCTGGAGGAGCTTCCATCCCGCAGGAGATCAGTGTGCCCTTTGGGATGCATCCCGCCGGATGAGGGTGCAGCGAGGGGAATCTCTGTGGCAATGGCCATTCGCGTTGTCAGCATCTCTGCTCCTTACCTTCCCCAGGAATAAACTCCTCAGAGACAAACCCCGTTGCTCTGTGGTTGTGTGTTTTGTTCACTTGCTCCTCTGTCCGCCCCAGAGCTTGCTCTGCCTCCGTGTTTCACTGGTGAGTGGGGTGCTGCAGGGTGCAACGCTGCTGCTGGGGCTGCTTTCCCCTGCTCGGCTCTCCCTCGTGCCTCCTGCCTATGCCTGAGCTGCTGCTTCTCTCCCTGCAGGAGCGGCTGCAAGGTGAAGCCACACGAGACACAGCCCCTGGTCCTGGATGTTGGCGCTCAGGTACGTGGGATGCCACCAGGGATGCTCGGCTGCAGGCATGGCACCCCATGGAGGTGGGTGTCGGGACGGGGTGTCCCTGAAAGCAGCCATGGTGAGAGCATCTTCCCCATGGGAAGGGTGGGAGGAGGTCGCTGCTTGGTGCTGCGCCCTTCGGCTTTCCTGGCCAGGAAAGGTCTCTGTGGTTCATTCAGGTCCATGTGCGTGCGGTATCAGCCCTGTCCCCAGCAGAGCTCTGCGATGGGGTTAATGGGCTTTGTGTGTTAATCACTTCTGTCCCCAGCCCCATGTGTTTCCTTCCACCAAACCCCACCGAGGAGCTGCTGGGGAGCAGCTTGGTGGTGGATGCTAAGCTTCCCATGCTTCCCATGCAACCTGGCTGCCTGATCCCCATGGATTAGCTCAGTCCTGCTTAACCGCGTGCCTTGATCCTGCAGGATGAAGGAGCGCTGATCTCAGAAATCCCAGATATTACAAATCGGGACGGACGAGCCACTGATGAGGAGAAGCTGGCCTGCACCACTGCGCAGAGACCTGGGCTGGAGAAGAAGGCTGAGCCTGAAGATGACCTGGAGTACTTTGAGTGCTCCAATGTCCCTGTGCCAGCCGGGAAGCACGGCACGGAGCCAGGTAAGGAGCCTCCCTATAGCCTCTTGGACGTGCTGTGAATGGATCTCTGCAGCTTGTAGCAACGAGCTGGTGCTGCTGAGGATGCTTCTATTCGCATTGCCAGGGCTAAAGACCCTATAATGAAACCTCTGTTGCTTATGGCACGATTTCCATCATGGAAAACCAATGTCACAGGCTGTGTTTACTTGGATGCTGTCAGTACAGAGCCTCCCCATGGTGCTGTGGTGGTTACAGGGTGCCTTGCTCGAAGCAGAGCTCCCAGCACTCAGTATCCCAGCACAGGGTCAGTGATTGATGGAGACCTCAGTGTCACTGCAGACCTCTGCTAATGCTCCTGCTGGTCCTTTGCTGTCAGTCTCCTATGGAATTAGCCTCGCTGACCAGCCCATTAAAGCAGAATTAGAAGCCAGGCGTTAGAACAGGACATTTAATCAATAGCAAAGCTAAAGGTGCAAGAGGAGGAATCACCACAGGGGGGTTCTACAGCTCTGCCCTGTGCCCATTCATCATTACCCTTGGATGCTGTGCTGGCTGCAGGCTCTGAGGAAGGGAAACCAGTCCTTTGGCTCTGAATGGGGGGAAAGAGCAGGAAATCAGCGTTGTTTCCTCCTTCCCTTTATGCTTTTCTCTGCCTGGTTAAGAGTGAATGGCCAGTGCTGGCTGCAGCTGAGGTCCATAAATCACCTTCCGCGCTGTGCCAGAGGGCAGGTTGCAGACAGCAAGGGTTTATCTCCTCTCTGATGCTGTTAAGAATAGCTGGGGCCATGTGGCAGCTCCTTTGGGCCCAGTTGGTGTGGGCTGAGGCTTGTGCTATGCGGAGCGGCCCAAGCAGCTGGGCTTCATCCCAGGGATGCATCCCACAGCATTCCCATGCAGCTCCAATCCTGCTCTGGGCACCACAGGGCTGAGCTGCCACCAGAGGGAAGTGTTGGTTTCCACTCCAGCACTTGAGGCTGGCAGGGTGCAGGATGCATCCAGCCTGCAAGGGCACAAGCATGGGGCAAAGAAGCCTTTTGGGAAGGGATGCTCGGAGGATGCCGATGCCCCTCTGCATCCCAGCAAATCCATAGTGCATCAGGGCCTTGTTCACAAGGGGCTAAAACCTTGTGTTTCCTTGTCTTTAGGCTTTGAAAAGGAGATCTCCAAGCAGATGGAAAAGGACATCTTCCCTGTGAGTGCCTCTTGTTTCCTCCTTGCTCCCTATGGGGATGCTGGGGCTGTGGGAGGGTGACCCCGTTGTGCCCATGTTGCTGCTCATCCCAGCAGTGCCCCCAAACCTCTCTGAAATGGGTTTCTTTGGGAGCTAAAGTCCATGCAAAGCCCCCACGGGTGCTTGGTAAAGCCAGTGGTGATATCCCACAGCCTGGCACAGGATGGCTCCCTCTGGATGGGCACTGCAGGAGGGAGATGCTGGGAATGGTGAGGAGCCAGGGCTGCACCGTGGATGCTCAGCAACAGCAAGCACTGTGTGTGGAGCGGCTGCAGGACAGGGAGAGGGCAGAGGAGATCCCGGGGAAGGGATGAGCTGCAGGACATGTGCTGTGCCTCACATTGAGGTGTCCATGAGCCTTGTAAGGGACACCCCCAGTGCACCCCAAGGAGCCATTGGGTGACCCCAGGACCCTCGGCTGCAGGGAACCCTGTGCCAGCTCAGCCACCCCTGGGCAAAGCCGCTCGGGTGCAAGCAGATGACAATGAGATTACCAACATCAGCAAAACGAGCTCCTCTGAGACAGATTGACCCATGCTAAGCCCCACAAGGACAAAGTGAACCTGGCACTCAGGGCTGGGCAGCCTCTGAGCCATGAGCATCCCAGAGCCACTGTGTGGGGCTCCCATGGGATGTGTTGGGGCTTTTAGGAGATGCTGTCAACGCCACCCAGGGCTGAACCTCCTCAGTGCTGGGCTGCCTGAACCCAAATGTGCTTGAGCCTGAGCTGCAGTGAAGGAGGAGGGGAAGGAGAGAAGTGCTTTAGTGCTCTGGTTTCCAAAACAGAGCCGAGGCACAGCGCCTCCTCCAAAGCTCTTCTCTATTTATGGCCTGGCAGCTGGTTCCCAAGGAGATGCCTGCACAGGGCTGTCATTTAGGCAGATACAAGGAGGAACAGGCGGTGGTGTCAGCCCTGCTCGGAAGGAATGCTCTTCTGGAGGCTGCGAGGGAAGGGATGGGGCAGCATCCAGGCGGGATTCAGCCTCACAGCGCTGAGCTCATCCCTAGTTTGGTCCTCTGGTGCGGAGGAGCCAGGCTCCAATTGTGCAATTGGGGTGATCAATAAGGCCCTGCTGCTGCTGGCAACAGTTTGGATGCATCAGCTGCAGGCACATCTCCATCTGATGGAGGTGATGGAGAAGAGGGACCTCGCGTGTGGCTCCCATTTAAACCAACCATGGGGAAAGTGAAGGGATGTCACAAATGAGCACAGCTCTGCTTCCAAAATGGGCCCTTCCTAAGGCTCTCCTTTGGGATGATGCTTCCCTGTGTGTCCTATGGCACAGCCCCAGCTCCCAGCAGGAGACTGGGCATAAAGTGCAATAAATCCCCGCTATGGGCTCTTTCTGTGCTGGCTCTGAGCTGTCGGTGTGTGCAGGATGTTCAGTGCCTGCATAGAGGCTGATGCAGGGGGCAGAACATCCCAAATGAGAGGTGAAACCCCCGCAGCATCCCAAACGGCTGCTCCCTGCAGGGCAATCCCGGGCTGTGCTCCATGGACAAGTCCCCCTCAGCCATCACCAGTGTGAGCAGGAGCGAGAGTCCCTTGGACAGCATCTGCCTCAGTGAATGCGAGAAGACGGCCGTGCTCACGCTCATCCGAGAGGAGGTAACGTGGGGACAGGGACCATGTCCTGCCCCGGTGCACCCCTGAGCATCACAGCACAGGGGGGCCACCCAAAGCACATCCCAAGGCTCCTGTGTCTGCTGCAACCTAGATCATCACAAAGGAGATCGAGGCAAGTGAGTGGAAGAAGAAGTATGAAGAGAGCCGCCAGGAAGTGCTGGAGATGCGGTAGGACCCTTCCCATCGGGAGGTGATGGGATTCATAGGGTTGGGATGTGTTAGGAGATGTGCTTGTGCTGTGTTGAGCTGCTGGGGTCTTAGCTGCAGGCTCAAGATCCCAATCACTGGCATGGGCATCACCAGGACCCTGCAGCCCTGCTTGGGCTGTTTGTGGTGTGGGGAAGGGGCAGCAGGGCTGGAGGTGTGTGTCTGCCTCTTACCTGGGTTTCTTTCTCCCTTCCTCCTAGGAAAATCGTGGCTGAGTATGAGAAGACCATTGCCCAGATGATAGGTAAGGTGCCATCACCCAGCTGGGTGCACGGGGCAATGAGGTAGCTGCCATCCCCACTCAGCCCCATGTCCCTTGCTGCTTATTCTCCATCCCAGAGGATGAGCAGAGGACGAACATGACATCCCAGAAGAGCCTGCAGCAGCTCACCATGGAAAAGGAGCAGGCTCTGGCAGACCTGAACTCGGTGGAGAGGTCCTTATCGGATCTCTTCAGGAGATACGAGAACCTGAAGGGCGTTCTGGAAGGCTTTAAGAAGGTCCTTACCTTGGTTCCCCCTTTCTCCCTGGTAGCTGCATGCAGAGGTCCCACAGCCTTACCCTCACTTTGTCCCCTTCACTTTTCCCTTCCCAGAATGAAGAAGCTCTGAAGAAGTGTGCTCAAGATTATTTAACCCGGGTCAAGCAGGAAGAGCAGCGGTACCAGGCCCTGAAAGTCCATGCAGAGGAGAAGTTGGACAAGTAAGGGCATGCATGGGATTGATGGGTGCTCAGAGACCTCACAGGGCAGTGCCTCCGTGGTTGGAGCTTATTGATGTGAAAAGCTGCCTTTTACAACCTCAAGCTCAAGTGGCTTTACATGGCTGTGAGTGAAGCCAGCACGAATCCCTTAACGGATTCTCCAATCTCTGCTTGGGTTTCCTAATGGAGAAGCTGAGGTTTATGGTCCCTTTACAGCCACTCAACCAGTTCCCATGCTCCAAGAGGGCTCATGTCTGTGTTGTGCTCAGCTGAGGAGCACCAACACGCGGCAGCGCTGGGTGAAGTGGGTGAGGACCTGGTTGAGCTTCACTCAGCAGAGCTTGGATGAGCAGAATCAACCCCGTTTCATGCAGGTTTTCCATATGGGAAAACCAGCCCTGATGTACCCAAGCACGCAGGAGCCGGGCTCTGTGACACTCATCCCAATGACCATTGTCCCCTTGTGTCCAAACCCATCATAGAGCCAACGAGGAGATCGCCCAAGTGCGTGCCAAGGCCAAGGCAGAGAGCACAGCGCTGCACGCGGGGCTGCGCAAGGAGCAGATGAAGGTTGAGTCCTTGGAGAGAGCCCTGCAACAAAAGGTAACGCCGGGTTCCCTTTGCTGCCCTGAGCATCCTCTTGGTGCTGGAGGTGCCCTTTGGGGTTTGAGCCTAGAAAGTGCTCTGTGGGTTTGGTTTTGGGGGGTGTTTCTTCATTTGCATCCTTGGTTTGCGTCTTGGGTTTGGGTTTGGTTGTTGAGATGTACAACGGCATCCTCTCCATCGAGAGGATTGAGCCCTGCATGGGTGTAAGCATGGCCATGGGCAGTGCTGGGGTTGTTGGTTCAGTTTGGCTTCAGTTTGGCTGTTCTGGAGCATGGGTATAGCCCTCAGCACACCCATGGGCAGCACTGGGATGTGTTTGTGATGAGGATGGGTGAGCTCAGGGTCCCCACAGCCCCTGGATGCTGCACAGAGGAGGTTTGGCAGGAGAACCAGCTATACCCAAATGGGTGTTATCCCCCATCCGTGCCACCATGGGGGCTCTTCATGATCTGTTTTCCTTCCAGAACCAGGAGATTGAGGAGCTGACCAAGATCTGCGATGAGCTGATAGCGAAGCTGGGCAAGACGGACTGAGTCCCACCACCCATTGCCCAGCACTCTGCACTTGGCCGCTTTCCTCCTAACGTGCAGCACTTTGCCTTACCCCAGGACCCCAGCACAGAGCACAGCATCCTGCTGCCTGCTCCCTGTATCCCAGGGCTCCAGGACCAGGATCTCTGCATTCAGGCTGCGTGTCCCTCTGCGCCGGTGCCACCTCTCAGCTGGGAGGTGGGAGCCTTGGGCTCTGTCCCCTTTGTCTGGGTCTGGTTGTGCCCCTACACACTCTTGTCACTTACTGTCCCCTCCTGCTCCAGGTTGACCCTATGAGGTCCTGCCATGGGATGCGGGTGATGCCGAGGTTGGATGGGATGCAGGTGATGGTGAGGTTGGATGGGATGCGGGTGATGCCGAGGTTGGAGCCGCTGGTCCTTGCACTGGGGGGGGGGGGGACCTGGCACATGGGTGCATGGCTGGGGAGAGGCAGCAAAGGGGAGCCTTTAGGTTAGTGGCCACCGGTGTGATCCTTTGGCCAAAGCAGCCTCCCATTAGGTTGATTGGTTTTGGGAGAGGGGTTGGTGTTCAGGGGTCCGGTTCCAGTCTCTGGTCCATGGGTGGAAGGCAGCACAGAGCATCCTTATTTTCCCCGGCTGTGCCAATGGAACCCAATGTCTCTGCATTCGTGCACTTTATTAGCGTTTATGAGCACTGAGGCTCTCTGCTCACTTCTTCCAGGCAGGCACTGTCCTGTTACACATCTCCTTCCCATGGGAGCACGGATACGGCCACTTCACCTGTAGTAACTTTAAGTCCTCTCAAAGGAGAGCCCGACCAAGGGGAGGGCAGGATGCTTCTGCACCGGGAGCTGTTTGAGATATGGGGGAGATGCCGGCTCTGCAGAGCTGGGGCTTGTCCATTTTCCTGCCCCACAATCAGTGCCCTTCGCAGTGCTAAAGCCAAGCCCTGTGCCCCTGGCTCCCCACACCATAGCCACGCTAGGATGGATGCTGCAGGAGGAAATTGCTTCATGATTCTGCTGACTTAAGGCTCTTTCCCCATCAGTGCAGAATAGAGCAGCCCTGCCTGGCTCTTCGCCGCTCTCAGAAATGCCCTCGCAGCACTGAATGTGAAGGGAACCAAACAAAAGGCAGCCTTGACAGGCACAGGCAGATCCGGGCAGCAGTGAAGTACCCTTTGGAATCTATGGATGCAGCCCAGGATCTGCTTTTCCATGCAGGCAGGGTGCCCGCTCCGCCTCCGAATCCATGTCTATGGCCGTGCAAACTGCTGAGGTTGCCTTTGGATGTGCTGGGAAACGGGGGGGGGGGGGCTCCTCAAGATCTGGGGTTCCATGGGGTGCTGTGGGTCAGTGCAGAAGCATCCCTGCAGAAGGCGGATGGGTGGGATCAGGCAGTAGCTGCAGTGGTAAAGGGTGGACTCTGTCGCCTTGAGCAGGGAGTTGTAAAGCGTCACATAAGGGAAGCGTTTGCTCTTTGGACTGTTTCCTACCCAGCCTTATCGATGTCTTTCACAAACCTTTTTGCTGCTACCTTTTTGTAAGAGAATTGAGCTGTTTTCCGTCTATTTTCTAACCCCCCGTGGTGCGCATGCAGTGTTTAACCCAGAGCCATACACTTGGTTATATTTTAGTAGTTATATGATGTAGAGAGAGAGTTTATCCTACACTTAAGCAGACGAAGATGCCAGCAGCCTGCCCTAGCACGCAGAGTCCAGGCCTGTTCCCTGAGCTCCCAGTTATCCCAGTGACCGGGGTGGGGAAGCTGATGGCTGACACCATCCATGGCTTTGTGCTGAATATTTGCCCCTTTGCACAGCTGACAGAAAGGAAAACCCCTTTTTCTGCTCTTTCCCCCCTCTTTGTCCTCCCCACGCATCCATGGGCTGGCAGGAAAGCCTCTGGCAGATGATGTGCAAAGATGATTCCTGTTTGGGAAGTCAAAGTGCTGGTCTCAGCCCACTGGAGCATCACTCCCCTTCCCTCCATGTCATCAGCGTTAGGGGTATGTAGACTACAGCACTGCTCTCCTCACGTGTCCCGCTCCAGAACAGCATTCCCGCCTGGATGTGTGACCCTTGGGACCTCCCTGGGGGTCAGTGCAAGTGAATTAATCCCCTTGAGACCAGGAATTTCGTAGGGAGCTGGGTTTTGCTTTTTGCAGCAGCATCTTCTCCATCTGCTTCCCAGCCTCTCCCAGTCCCACTTGCTGCCTCTGTCACCCCAGGGCTGCTGCATCCCTGCGCCTGTCAGCATGCACTTCCAGTCTGGGCAAAAGAAGATTCCTAAGGAATGATTTATTAACTATAATATGGTTATAGTTACATATATATATATATAAAAGTATATGTATAATGGTTATAGTTCTATATAATAGGAGGCGTGTGTTTGTAGCTGCAAGAGGGCAGGACTGTTGCATCCCAGATGCCGCTCTCAGGAGTCAGCAATGGAGCTGTGGATGGGGCTGGCTTAGCCCTGGAGCTGTCATCCCGTTTGGATGCCATGTTCCAGCCAGGATGTGTCCCAGTGCAGGGGAATGCTGCGGGTACCCACGTTTGGGGTCACAGCATCGTGGTGTTTGTCATCTTCTGCTTGCAGTAGAGTTGAAATGCCTGCATCCAGTGAAGTGCCAATGAGGAACTGCCCTGACTTTAGATGGCTCCCCCAAGGCAGGCGCTTCCCTGCACTGACCCCAATCACTTCCCATCACGTGTGTAAGTGCCATCACCATTGGTTTTATATGTCCAATGATTTCCCTTTTCTATGTCAGGTAAATATTTGTAAGAGTTATACTCACACAAATGAGATTATTCTAATGATTACTAATATATTTTTGTTGCCATGTTTCATTGCCTGAATAAAAACCCCATGTTTATCACTCTTGAAACCTTTCCTGCTGTGTGTAAGGATGGAGAAGTTGGGTGTAGGTTCCACACAGTAGACAGAGGGACTCTTCTTAATCACCACACTCCTGTGATAACCTTCATGGCCTTGGGGAAATCCTCTGCTGGGATGGAGACTGCCTTGCGCAGCCCAAGTGAAGTGGAGATGGCTCCTCTGGGCTCCCCAGATGTGTCCAGAACATCTCCAGATGTTCTCTAATGCTTCTCTTTGGAATCTATGGAGGGTTTGAGCCCAGCTTGCCTGCTGCAAATGGCTTATTCTGAATAGCCATGATCTACAAAAGGCACCAGTGTTGGAGATGGAGCCGGTTCCCAAAGCAGAACCCAGCCTGGCGAGTGTGGGTAGATCCAACCACCTCCACCAGCACCATCCCATGCTCTGTCCGTGCCCTTGGGATCCGTGTCCCGTCCTCCCCAGCTAAGATGGCATTAGGCAGGGGCTGCAGTAAGTGCGTTATCCCCAGCCCAGTGATCCGATCGCCCAAGCAGATTAGCTCTAAGACCTTAAGACAAAACAGACGCTGTGCACCCTGTGATGCGCACAGCCGGGATGTCCACCCTGAAGACCCTCCTGGTCCTGGCCCTTGTCACATCCCTGGCTGGATACAGTAAGTGTCCTGCAGCAAAAGGCAGTGCTGGGGAGGGGGGGGGGGGAATCGCTGTGGAAATGCTGCTTTCCTGCTTGCTGGGTGCCCCCATCCCTGCCCTGCTGCTCCCATCCCTGCAGAGAACCAGCATTCCGGGGGGATGTTGGTTTTCTCCTCCAGAGAGCCCCCAAAAGAGCACCCTGCTTTTCATACTCGGCCCATTGCCAGCCAGGGCTCCTAATCTCCATCTCTGGTGGGGCAAGGAGGTACCTGAGCCAAGGAGCAGCAGCTTCTCATCGCTAGAAAGGTGTTTCCAGACCAAAATGTGGCTCCTCAAAGGTGGAATCACGAAGAGGCATCTCAAAGGGCAGGAGGGCGGTGATGCTGCTTGAGGAGCACCACAAGCAGTGTCAGGATGGTTGGGACAAGGAAAGAGGGCCCGTGATGGTGTTTTGAGCTAAAAGCGACGGCTCTGCGGAAGCCAGGGTCAATGTGGGTTGACGGCATCTGAAATCCCAATTTTCCATCGGTTTTCCCCTGGGATGGAGGTGGGAGCTCTGGCCTTCCTCACGCCCCGTTTGCCACGAGAGGGCTCTGCTCAGCCAGCAAAGCACGGCCAGATTTGACTCTCAGTGTCAGTGGGAATATCCAGCGCCACCAAGTATTCCCCGTTTCAGGCAGGAGCAGGATCTTCAGACCAAGGGTTGGGGGGGCCTTTGCCTGCAGGAATTTAGCGCTTATGCTATTAAAAGTCTTTAAATGATACCATCACTTTCACGTCTGCTCAGCTGGCTCCCAAACTGAGCAGGGACCGCTTCCTGTTGTGCGCTTCCCTCTCCTAAAGGATCCAAGGGCTCTCATCCCTGTCATCAGCTCTGACTCACACAGCACTGCAAGGCCAGGGGCTGGCTATTGTCTAACACGCCTGGGGCTTCCTTTGAGGAGCATCTGGAGATGGGTCGGATACGGGGGCTCCGGGATGTCGTTACCGCTCTCACTCCTCTTCCTCCTCCCCATCTTCACGCAGGTCAAGCGCTGAGATGCCACAGATGTGTTGCATCCAACGAGAACGACTGCAACAAGCAGGGCTCCCACAGCTGCCCCCAGTACGCTGATGCCTGCTCCACAATCACTGCACCCAGTAAGTGCCTGGGCTTTGGGCACTGGGTGAGCTGGGGAAGGACCAGAGGGCAAAGAGAAGCAGGGGACAGGCAGGAGCTGGTTTCCTCTTGTCCCTGTGAAGCAGGGATGAGCCTTCTGTGTTTTTCCAAGTTTTTAGTCTTCAGGAGCATCCTTTTGGTCCATGGGGACTCGCAGCCCTTTGCTGGCATAAAGAAAGTCCTTCTTTGTGGCACGCTGCTCCCATTCAGAACAGTGTTCCATTTGTTTTCCATTTGGGGACAGAGACTGTTCCCAAACCCAACCTCCCTCCTTGGGTTCACTCCACAGCCTGGGCTATTCATATTCTCACCTGTATCAGGTCCCTATTTCACATCAGGGCAGTGTGACGACGAGCAGGGTGACCATGGGGGCATCCCTTTGCCATTGGAGCACTCCTTGGCTCCCCCAGCAGTGGTATGGGCACTTTGATTCCACACCACTGTTGCAATGTGCTGGGATGCAGCTCTTTCTCCCTTCCCTGCCCCAGCACAATAGTTAGGATTGGAAAAGACCTTAAGTCCATGTAGCAAGGAGGATGCATGGCAGTGCCTGACCCTGTATCCCCTGTTCCTCTCCTTACAGACAGCATCATCAAGTCCTGCTCCTACAAATCCTTCTGTGACCAGGCTCGAGGTGGTGGTTCCAGTGGGGCCACCGTGCGCTGCTGCTTCAGTGATGACTGCAATGGGCAGCGGGGCCCCAAGAGTGGGGCCGGGACCCTCTCAAAGCCCCCCCATGGGCTGCTGGTGGCTGCACTGGCTGGGAAGCTGCTGCTGAGCTGGGTCTGAGTGGCCACAATGGGGTAGCTGCTTGTTGCCATAGCCTAGGGCCACACATCGGGGTTTGCAGTGTGTGAAGGATGGAGAGGCTGAGCTACCATCACACCAATAAAAGCTGCAGTTGAAAACTGTGTTTGCAGCCCCTACTCCTCATTTGCAGGGATCATGGAATGGGTTGGGTTGGAAGGGATCTTAAAGCTCCTCCAGTTCCATGCTTTCCACTAGACCAGGTTGCTCCAAGCCCCATCCAACCTGGCCACAGAGGGATCAAAGTGACACCCCCAGGAGATCTCCATTCTCCCTTTGCCTCCAACCCCCTCCTGGGTGTGCTCCACAGCTGCCCATCATTATTACCTGCTAAAGTGATCTCATGTAGAAGCCCTCCTGCAGCCCAGAGCCATCCTAGGGCTGTTCTAATGCAGGCAAAGGGGTCTGACATGAGAGGTTTTGCAGCTGAAGGAGAAGAAAAGCAGTGCTGGTTGGGGTATGGAGGAGATGAAGTGCTGGGGAGGATGCTGGGGATTCCCACTGGGATAAAAACAAAGCTCCCAGGGCTCTCAGAGAGCAAAGGAGAAGGGTAAAAGTGAGGGGACAAGAATGAGGAGGGAATGATGAAGGAGAAGGATGGTTGGGAGCATGGAGAGGAGCGTGGAGATTTGACTGCAAGGAAAGCAACTCAGTGCAAGCAGCCAAGGGCTGCCTGGAAGCCCAGCCAACCTGGGGGAGTTTCCCTTAGTCATAACACAAGCAAAAAGGGAACAGGTACTGAAACCGAGAAGGGGCAAGTCTGAACAGAAGAGCAGGAATTCGGCGCGCTCAGCTCCAGCCTCGGAGCTCCTTGCTGCAGGATGCTGGCGAAACAGAGCCCTCGGTGAGTGCTGCAGGGTGGGAAGCCCTGGAGAGTACGGCTATGGGGTCTTATGGGGGTTAACCCCAAGCAAGTGGGATGCTGGGCTGCTAACACAAAGGAGAGCAAAGCTGCTCTGTGCCTGCTTCTGCTGGGAGCATGAAGGATGCTGGTGGGATCCAAAGGCTGTGCTGTAGGGACATGCCCTGCTCCAGGGATCCCCTGCGTGTGCTAATGGGGTGTTCCTGTGGGTTCAAGGGGGTTCTTGCACCCCGGGCAGGGAACAGCAGCAAAACGCATTGGAAAAGGAGGGAGGTGAATGGGAAGGCTCCAGGAATGGAGGAGGAGCAGCAGTGTGACTAGCTGCCGTGTGACTGTGTAGGATATGGTGCTGCTTCAGCCCTGGTGCCGGTCACAAGGTCTGCAAGAGATGCCCTGGTATAAAAATACCCTGTGGAACAGTTTAGTGTTTGCAAAGCAGGCAGGGGTGAGGAGGGGAGAGACAGGGCAAGGCTGGGGAGCTCATTCCATGTGGAATGGCGGGAGCAGCGGAAAGAGGAAGAGGAGGGCTCACTCGGGGTGGATGATGTTATCTATTCTAAGTATGACCCAGGTGCTGTGGCCTGTGCTTCCTTAACGAGTGGTTCTTCATGCTTCAGGTTTTGCTTTGCTTGTACCACCTTCAAAAGCTCTATAGGAGCTCTTGGTGCGTTCAGACTCCAGCCCCATCAATGTGTGTAGCTGGGTTTTAGGGTATGCATAGGGAGTGCAAGGAACAACGCCCAGATGCACTGAAGGGGGATCCTTCCCTTAGGAGGTACACGAGTGGCAATGCCAAATCCTGCCATCACACACAGCATAGGGGCATCCAGGCTGGAGTCCTGGCTTGGGTTATGTGTGGTCCCATTGGGGCTCTTTGGGAGTGCTGGCAGGAGGAGATGCAGAGGGAGCTCGGGGCTGCTTTTCTCCTGATGTAATTGATAAATGATGCAGTTTCGGCTGCAGTTTCTTGCAGGGTGTGGGGCTGAACTGATGGAGTGATGCAGTTCTGCCAGCATCCCGCTGGGAATTCCTAGGGAAAAATAACCTCTTGTGAACAATCAGAATCACAGACTGGAAGGGACCTTAAAGCTCATCCAGTTCCATGGGCAGGGACACATTCCACTACAGGAGGTTGCTCTCTGTAGCACTGTGATTGGTTTCATGAATGATGCAGCTCCAAAGAGAAAGCTGAGCCTTACCCATGGGGGTAAAGGGGGGGGGGGGGGTTCTGCTCC